>JADDOH010018842.1:0-31793 GCA_016648135.1 Agrypnia vestita
AATTAAAACATATAACACTAAACTTACAGTAATTTAATATATTTTTAAAATGTCAGATGTTTTAAGCTATGATAAGACACTTCATGCTTTGAAGATTAAATTCTAAAAACATTTGTCAGTCAATTTAATCAAGATTTTGATATATTTGTGAATTTTGCTGTCATCTGTGAACCAATTATCATAAATTTTCTAAATTCGTAGTGAAGTAGCTATTACATATAACGACGAAGTAATTCAAATTTTAAATATTCCGTGACGTCGTCAGGGCGCTGTTGGTAGTAATCAAACATTTTTATGGCTGCAAATTGTAAAAAATCAATTTAATTTTCTTAAAATCCAAAATTATACTATAATTATTATTATTTTTTAACGAAAATTTGATAGATCTTTTTGATCGTCGCCACATCTCCAAGTATAATAAAAACCAAGTTTTGATTATACTCTCTTTCTCATTTAATCAGGTTTCGGGCCTATACACGCGTCGGGCTAATTACTTATTTGTATTGATTCCAATTTGAAAAAAAACAATTTAAATTTAAAAAAATTCAAAATTATACTATAATTATTAAAAAAACTTTAAACGAAATTTGTAAGATCATTTTTATCGTCGCCACGAGTCTGTCTGCAAAGTTTCAGCTCGATCGAATCACAGGAAAAGGGGTAAAAATCGATCCAAAGTTTTTTCGTCAAGAAAACAAGCAAGCAGACGCCACGAGTTATAAGAAAGGAAGTAAAAAACGTGGCGTTTTACTCTAAAATAAAATAAAGTAAAAATACATATATATATATATATATAAAATTTATGAACAATCAGTGTTATTAAATGCCATTATGATTTATCTTCGAGTTAAAATTCTCCCAGTTGGGTGGGAGTTATATTCTCCCTTCACAAGTACCGCATTTACCCCCTTCTTCAAAAGAGCTGGTGACGATGTATAGTGTCAGCAGCAGCGGGCATTTCTAAGATATGGGTTTTTAGTAAAAAATCAACTGAAAATTTAATATTTAAATTGTGAAGGCTAAGACGAGCACGAGACATTGTCAGATATGACCACATTAGAGAACTCCAACGCTAACAGAAACTTGGCCCCTGAGATGCCATAGAATGAGATAGGTAGACAAGGATGAAAGGATGTATCGAGGTTACATATTCCCTGTTGGGAGACCACATCTTAAAGATATAGGTTGTGCGGTCGGCCCATAGGTCTAAAGGATCTTTGAAGGCTATCCTAACGTAAATGATAAAATATCCTCTCTTTCACGATTCCCTACAAAATTTCGCATACATTTTCGGTTAATCATTTTGAAATTACATTAACAGGAACTCATTAAAAAAAATTCTGGGAGACTTTTGAGTACATCATATACGTGGGGTATAAAAGCAAAGGCAGCAATATCAAAAATAAAGAAATGTAGTCACCGAGGATTATTAATTTAGAATGTACTCAGTTACAGATAAATTAAAAGAAATATAGGCTATTAATTGACAGAAAACATGATTCTGGAGAAAATATAAATATTCAATTCTATAACCCAGTATATTCTTAATGAATAATCTTCGGTGACTGAACACAATTTTTTTTTGATGTGTAACATCTTTACTCTCACTTTGTGGCAGTGATTTCGATGATGTCCAGTAAAAAACGGGTCAGCATTTCAAATATTTTTATAATAGTTAAATTGAATTTGGAAAATTAATGAATGATTATTTCATTGTCATACGGAATACGCTTCTGCAGAATTTCGTAGAAATTTTTGGTCAACGAGGGCAAATATTGATTACAAATTTTGTGAAAGACAGACGAGTATAAAACAAGTGTACAAAATACCTACTTACATTTTTATTAAAGATAAATTATAGAAGTCTCAGAGAGAAAAAGCTATTTATATATGAGAAAAGTAGATGGAAATTTCTTATACAATGGCTCAGGGCTTGAAACCTGTATGAGCTGGCATATATGGAATTGGAATTGGGGAACGTTGCATTGTGTAGAGTGATCGCTTAAGCCAGCTCATACAGATGATAAGACCTGAGCCATCGTATAAGAGACTTCCATCCAGCTTCGTCTCTATGAGGCTTTTACAATTTATCTGTAATTAATTAATCATCCCTCTGGGGACCAAATCCAGTAACTGTGTTCTCAGAATATACTTTCATATAAAAATATTGTTAAAATACTAAAATTTTAATTTGAAGACATGATATTGATTTTATATGATTCGAAAGACGACAGTGCATTTGATTAGCATTTGTAAGGTATTATGACTAATATATGGCGCCTGAAAAAAACGATCGATTTAAAAAATAATTAATATTATTAAAAATGAACTGATACGTCCCTGTTCTATTTTACTCATTAAACTATTTATAGTTGTAATATTTTGTTGAAAACATTGTCACATTTAAGTTTTAATTAACAAACGTGAACCCATAACGTTTTGTCTAGCACACGTGTACTTAAGTGGCACTTAAAATAGTTAAACGGAGCTGGCTTACGACTTTAAAACAAAGGGTTAATTTCAAATCATTCCTGGGCGTCAACCTCAGCGTAACGTGGCGGAGCGTAATGAGCAACTTATGAGTTCAAACAGGTCTGTCAGACAAGGAGATGAGCGTTCAAAGAGGTTCTGCGCCGTGACATATACAAATCACATGGATTACATATGATCATTGCATGAATCCTGAGTGGTACATTGGGGTAAAAATTATTGATCGTTAAGAATTATAGATGTGGTGCTACAGGCGCATGGCGAGAATCCATTGGTCTGAACATATCCGAAACGACGTTTTGAGCAGGGTGGGCAAAAAGAGGCGGCTCCTTAACAGAATCGCCCAACAGCGAGCAATTTGGATAGGCCAGAATATAAAGCATCCGGGCTTGCTTTTAACCATCGTCGAGGGAAATGTTGAAGGCAACAATCGTAGAGGCCGCCCGAGATTAAGCTACGTAGACCAGATTATCGGAGATGTGCGCTGTAGCACCTACCAAGAGATGAAGAGGCTGGCAGGTGACAGAGAGGGACCGACCCAAAAAAAAAAGAATTATACAAATCAAATAGTGTTTGCGAGATAATTTGACGATATGAGAGAATAGGAGGCAAGCACTTACCTTACTCTGCCTTCAGGATCGCTGGTCCTGTCTCCGTGCTCCTGTTGTTCTTCTTTATCGTCCTAAATGACAAGCGGCGAGGTGTTTTATGTTAATAATTACGTAATTATGTTAATTTTTTAAATTACAATTAGCCGTAATTTTACGCCAGGCGGTAGGTGTTAATTGTTTTCGCGTTTTGATTAGCGTTATTTTTTGTACTTGTTTTGCGGCTGCGCTCTTCGTACTGAGGCGGCCCTCTGCCTGCACTACTTGCGGGATTTAAGATAGTAGCGGGGAAAGCGGGGTTACATTGAGCCTGGTTCACACGCGCTATATGGCACTAACAAATAGCTTGGGATAGATCTGTATACCGAAGTCCGAGAGCAAGTTAACCAAGCATCCACCGTGTCAGGGTGTCTCAAGAATTTGATCCGGAAAAACAAAAATATGCATGTTAAAAGTAAGGTCAAAATATACAAGACATGCGTGCGACCTATTATGACATACGCTGTAGAGACGCGGGCTGACACTGTCCACACCAAAGGACTCATCGGAACAACTGAAACGAAGGTGCTGAGATCCATTACTGGAAAAACTCTACGTGGCCGTGTCCGAAATGAAGACATAAGGAAAACTTACAAAATAGAGGACAGAGCACGATGGAGTAGATCCTGTAGGAGATTCTGGCGAGATCACGTAGCCAGAATGGACAGTGACAGACTCGTGCATACAGCAGCGAATAAAATCCCCTCTGGATGACGCCTACCGGGAAGACCAACGAAAAGATAGAGGGATAGCTGGACCTTGTCATCCCAGGAGGCATAGTTTTTTGTAGCACAGATCAACAGATGTGATAAAAGAAAAAGAAAAAGAAGAAGGAATACCTTGGGGAGAATTTAATATCGATTGGAGGTAGGAAAGTAAAACAGCTGGAGAATCAAATGGCCATAATTCATCTACGACAAAGAAGTATATTCTCGAGTCTTTAGGCCCTCGACCCTACTAGGATACTGGGATGAAAAGGTGATGACGATAAAGTATTGTACCAGTCCTGTGTTAAACTCTGCTAAGACATGTAAATTGTCGAAAGAAATGCACCGTAGTGAGACGCGCACTACTGGGTAACCACAAGGCACTGGCAGAATGGCGCCATTGGTAACCAACCGAAGGCTGCTGCAAAATTCTTCCAAAGGCTTCAGAACTGTCATCGGCTTTCGTCACACGGAGTTTGTTCCACAGCGTACAATTAAACTACATGTTTCAACCATTGTAAATTAAAAGTGAAATAAAAGAGGCATCTAAATATTGATTGTATTATTTGTATGTATCTACTTATATTTTTTATTAATTACTTATTTAGAATATTTTGAGTATGTTCAAATTTTTCACAACAGTACTGGATTTTTGTGACAAGGACATCATTAATAAATAAATGTATATTATAGATGACTCACAGAGACGAAACTGTATTTTTATGGGAAAGTAGGTATAAAAGTCTTTGGGTGTACATAGGGCTTACAACCATTCGTACGGCTGACTTAAGCGACCACTTTACACAATGTAACGTTCGCCATTTTCACCCATGATAGAACACCATGTCTACTAATTTTTGGAAGTTGTATATATTTAAATTACACGCCAAGTTTCACATATGAGTTGTAACAATCCTCAACGCGGCAGGGTATTGTTAACAAAACTAGTCAATAGATTTTTTTAGGATATTGTTAAAAAAAACTCCAAAATCAATATAAATGTCTCATTAGCGACATCTGTGGACATTTAAGGGGAATGAAAAGGCTTTGTTGATGGTAATCTATCTTGGGTGGAAATGGCGAACGTTACATGTAAAGTGATCACTTAAGCCAGCCGTACGATAGGTCGTAAGCCCTATATATACCCAAACACTTCTTTACCTACTTTCCCATAAACCCATTTCCCATAAAAATACAGTTTCGTCTCTGTGAGACGTCTATAATATATATTGATTAATTAATTATTTATCAATTTGGGTATAATTAATAAAACATGTAAGTAGATACATATAAATAATACAATCAATATTTATAAATGTCAATCTACAATGTTGCCGAATCAATTAAAAAAAAAATAGGTATCATTTACATTGGACCACATTTGATGCGATGCTACGTTACTTTGAATACGGGATAAAATTAAACAATGCTAAAGCAACATGAAACAACTTATGGCTTCTTAAGATAAGCTTAATTGATAGGGTTGACAATGTCAAGGTAATGATCGGTATTCCAAAGGAAAAATAAATTCTTAAAACATTAAAAATTTTGAAACTACAATACGTTGGCCAAGTCATGGGATATCCGAGAAGCACTAGATCCTTCTACACGAAATTCTGGGCACAACTGGTCCAGATGAAGGATATTCTGGTTGAAGAATCTGAGGCAATGGTTCGAGGATACACGGTCCATCTATTTCGTATCGTGTAGCTTTACCTAACCTAACCTAACCTAACCTAAACTAACCTAATTCGCTTGAGATTGATAAAAGGACGAGCACTAGAAAAATACATTTTAAATAAGTATCAAACTTTTCGTATCCATAGATGCTTACTTCGGCGAAAGTAGTAAAAAAAACACAATCTATGAAAAATTAATTATTTTTCAGTAATAAAAAATATGACTTTTTTACAGAGTTCGCGAACCTGTAAACTTTGAATACGAAAAAATCTTTAGAATATCCCTGGATTAGGGGAAGGTAAAAAGTCTCTGTTTTCAGGATTACTCCTTACACCCGCTTCGAGGAGATCTTTTGATAAGAAATGATCCGAAGACTATACTTTACGCATACTAAAACCTGCGTGATTTGCCAGCTAATGTTTTCTGCGTGGCACAAACCCGGCCTGCGTCGGAAATGCCGATGAAATGAATGGTTTCAAATTTGGAAAATGACTTCGTGAAAAGAGAACCAATAAATTTATGCTAGCCTTTAAATTTATTTTTGAAAAATATGACTATTTAATTCAAGCCTATTGAATCTGAAATTATTCAAATTTCGTTATTGTACTTACGTCTTGGAGTGAGTAATAGAGTTAAATTCAGAATTTAAATGTTTGAGGAAATTCGCTTTTCTTCGATTACAAGGTACTCTTTTCTTTCATATTGATTTACTGTGCACTTTTCATTTTCACCAGAGTAAACTTTGTTCTATATCCACGTCGGGTTATTTTGATACTTGTGTTGTTTTGTGAGAGCAGTCCTTTATACCATCATGTTTAATTAATATATTATCTAAATATAGTGAGTTTTCAACTAATACGTGTCTAAAGGCGGGACGTGGATAAATAAGGTTTTTTCGGTAGAAAAAGGAAAGTGTAGCTGCTAATATGATGTAGAATGTTTATAAGAAAATCAATAATCATCTGTGTAGAATATGACTCTGGAATAAAAATGTCAAAAAATCTTTGCACTGTGTTTAAAGTACAATTAACAATTATTTTATCAAACTGAAAGCTGAAAACATTAAAAAAAAATATTTATTCAATATTGATTTTCAACAAAATATTAACTAATGCTTTGAACAAACAATATGATTATATATAGTTGCATGTAATAGAGACTAATACGCAAACCTTGAAGGGCACCAGATTTAGTTGTAGGAAAAGTTTGTAAGTAGATGGAATGAAATAACGATTAGATGTAAATATTTATTTCTTCCCGGAGATAGGCCCAGGAAGCAAATTAAAGGGTACAAATAAGAATGATGATCAAAGAAATAGATGATGCGCGAAGGTCTGCCTGGTGTTACGGCAGAGGCCCGACTGGTGTGGTTTCACCGTGTCCCTAGCTTGACCCCTTTTTTATATCGCGGAGATTTTTATTGTGTTAATATAAACAAAACTCTGGGTCGAGCGATAGGTATATGGCATAGGGTTGAACAGGTACGGCCACATAGTTATTAATTAATTTTATTGATCTTAGAGATTTGCGGTGGTGTATTGTTAAAGGCGGTGGTGTATTTTCAATTTCAGACATATATATAAGATCATTATGTGTACCTAAGGAAGCAGCTTTCAGTATCATGGTACAGGACAAAAATCTTACTCAAGTTCTTAAATATTATAAAAAAAGAAACATTTATGTATCGAGTTCAGAAAAATTTTAGTTAGTAAGAGAAGAGTAGGTTGTTGAAGATTCCGAACTGGAAAAAAGTTGCCAAGAAACGAAGTATTCAAAGGATTCAAGAGAAGCCGCCGCGATGTGGGCTGTACTGCAATTATATGTAGAAGAAGAAAATTAATATTTCTTATGGAAATCAGAGAATCTTTGTATATTCTATTAGAAACAATATAATTTTGATGCAACTGATGAGTCGTGTTAAACTAACTACGATTGCTTAGAGCATACTTCAATGTTTAGGTCACATCATGCAGAGAAGATGATAACCTGGAGATGCTAAGATCTAACTGAAAAGGTGGAAGGTCAGAAAGAAGAAGCCGATCTCTAATTCGATGGACAGATCAAATCAATAATGCCTCTGTCTATACTGTAAGCATGACTATCCAAACCACGATCTGCAAACAAAAGTTAAAGATTATTACGAACATCGGCAGACTATACTTCTTTTCGTTAAGATTCAAAGTTTAGGAGTGTTTTTTTAACACAAACCTTTTTAAGAAAAGTAAGTTGGTAGAACGCAACAGAAATTGTGACGTGTGATTGTGCTTAAACAAAGCATCTCATAATACTCGGAAATATCTCATGCATCAACGCTTAAAAAACTACGGCAATGGTTCGGCCAAACTATTGAAGAGCTTTAACAGGACGCAGTAAACAAAACGAGAGCCAATGTCTTAGAAAACAAGAAAAATAAGATAATCGTAAGCTAACTAACTAACAAACTAACCATCACGCCATTTCCCCGCAAGGGTAGGCAGAGAGGATTGAACGCCACACTCTTCTATCCTGGCACACCACTTTTGCTTCGGCCACATTCATACATCTTCTCATACAAGTTCTACGGTTGTTGCGGCTTTTAACGGGGCCGTTCTCAAACACTTGTTGTATCTGATCGTGCCAGGTCTTTCGCGGATGCCCTCTATTCCTGTTGCCTTCAATACTCGCTTCATATATTTTCTTAACCATACTTTCCTCGTTCATACGTTCCACATGACCAAACCAACTCAGCACTCCTTTCTTTATTCTATCTACGACACTACAGCCAGCATTGCATTCACGTCTAATTTGTTCATTCCTTACTCTATCGACCAAAGATTTTCCACACAAGCGTCTTAATTACCGCATTTAGTCTACTTTCATTCCTCTTTTGCCAATTCCAGGCTTCACTTCCATACATTAGGGTTGGCACTAGAACGCCATTATGTACCGCTAGTCTTGCTTCCTTTGACAGACTATTTTTGGCCATAATTGCATTTAGAGCACCATCAACTTTGTTTCCCGCAGTCACTCTACTTTCGATATCATTCTCAGCCTTGCCGTCTCTACTAAACATACTTCCCAAATACACAAACTCGTTCACTTGTTCTAAGCATTCATTGTTTACAATTACATCACACTTAGTCACTCTTTCATCGCTATCGATTTGCTGACGTTCATCATAAGATCACTCTGCATGCATACATCGGACATCCTGGATACCAGGCACTGCGGATCAGCTTAATAATATTATTTTACAGTGCTAAGGACTGGTTTGACTTAAAATATTAGCAGTTATTGACAATATTTTGTGTATAACCAATTTTTACTTACATGAATTATAAGTGTTTTTTTCTTTTGTATGGGAAAATATACTATTTTAGCGATAAAAATGGTACGTATGGAAGAGCAAAGTGTAAGAGCACAGTATTGATTGATTGACGATCATAACGATATTCCGGACGTCTGCTAGCGACCGAAACGTTCGCTGAATATAAATTGAACCGAATTTATAACATAACCGCGGAAATGAGAGCTTTCATGTGACGGATAGGCAATATTTTTTGCTGATCTGATTTCGTTCGTGGTATCGCCAATAGGAATTTATCACTTCAAGCAAGAATTACGGTGCAAAATAGAATTTTGATTCAAACACTGATATATGAAAGTAATGACTAGAATTTTAAAAAAGTAACCCATAAAAACCAAGTTTTTATTATACTCCCTTTCTCATTTACTAGTTGAAACTTTTTTTTTCGCTAAACCTACGCGTTGGGCTTCGGTCGGGCGACGCTACGAAAGAGAGTAATAAAAAATTTCCAAAAATCCAAAATTATACTATAATCAGGAAATATTTTCATACAACTTAATAAGTTGTATGAAAAAAACATTAAAAATTTGAAAAATCCAAAAATTAAAAAAAAATATTTAACGAAAATTTGATAGATCTTCTGATCATCGCCACGAATCTGCTTGCAAAGTTTCAGCTCAATTGGATCACGGGAAAGGGGTTTAAAATGGATCCAAAGTTTTTTCGAAGACAAGAAGACAAGCAGACGCCACGAGTTAATATAAAGGGAGTAAAAAGAAAGGTTGACCGAGCGTGTGAGCGAAATGAAAAAAGGGTATTTGTGAAACATTTATGTACGATTGGGAGATAAATCAACAAAATAGGAGCTTTATGCAGTACACTCGACAGAGGAAAGAATAATTATGTCGAGACGTGCGAAATACGTGAGCGAGAAGGTGATAGTAAAGAAAATTTATCAGGCGAGTTTCGAAGGCAGAAAAAGACCTGACATCACAAGATAAGCCAAATATTAAAGAAATATTTTGTTTAAACCTTCCCGTATGAGATAAAAAGTTGACTTTATAAAGATAAGTGGACCGGGATAGTAAATTATTGTGTTATTTCTTCTCTGCCAACCCCTGCAAAGACACGGCAAGTTGTAAAGTTAAAGTATGGTAAGTTAAATTTGTAATTTATGATTTTTTTATTTTCCTCTATCGACAAATTAAATTTATCCACAATAAATATTAAATTATAATCTTCTGCTTTGCGTCTTCTGGGGTATTATGCCGTTTTTTTACACGTTTGGGATCCCATTGCAGGGTCCATCATCAAGGCTGATGTGTTATTATAAGTGTTGGATGATGGACCCTGCAATGAAAAATGTAATGTCGGCTAGAAAGGCCGTAAAAAAACGGCATAATACCCCAGAAGATACAAACCAGAAGATTCTGAGTGGCCGTGAAAACTTAAGAACATTATTACATTGTAATGTTTTTAGGAAAGTTAAATTTTCTTTTAAATAATAGATGTTGCTACTCAACATACCCTAAAGCACGTTTCTCGTAAGTCAGCAAGTTGGTTTTATTGGCAAATTTTACTAGAGTACCCGTTGAATAAACATATTAATAATGTTATAAATAAAAAGCCAGAATGAGGCAACAGAAAAATAAATAAATCCTCGTTTGATCCGCTCACTTTGAGGTTGATTCTGAAATTAAAAAACGATGCACACGGTTGGCTTATTGACTGATGTTCGCCGCTCGCAAAGGTCACATTCGCTCAGCAGCCTCCTCGGAGGGCGCTTCGGAATAATGCGAGATCGTGTTCGGCCCATAAAAGGGAATATCGTTCCTCGTAAGCGTCGAGTTATAAAGAAA
Source organism: Agrypnia vestita (assembly GCA_016648135.1). Taxonomy (NCBI): domain Eukaryota; kingdom Metazoa; phylum Arthropoda; class Insecta; order Trichoptera; family Phryganeidae; genus Agrypnia; species Agrypnia vestita. The sequence continues at coordinate 10,670 of JADDOH010018842.1, forward strand.
AATTGTGCGAAAAATTTCCTTTGCCCAATTTAATTTTTCAGCAAACACGCCCGGAACGGCACCCTCACGGAGGCAGCGGTGTTCAAAATATATTTTTATAGGGGTCATGCGGAACGTCTAACGTAATGTATTACATAAGTCTATCCTTATTTTTATACTTTTTACGGCGGTCAAAAAAAAAACAAACACCGAAAGACCCTTAGGAAATAATTCGGTTTTAAATACATGTTCAAGATGCGTTCCGCACCGAAAGCTACGCGTACCCCGGACTGCAAAGTAAACGAATTGTCACGTATTTGCGGTAATGGGGTTGTGTTCTGTCAAAGCAGAAAATTTCCCGGTTCCCGCTCGGCAGCCGTCGTCACCCAAGTACCTGTTATTTGTAGCACATTCGCGCAAGTACGCATTTCAATTCTGTCTGTATAGGCCCCAGTACACGATTTTTGTATTTGCTCTCGATCATTTTTCTTTCAAATCAGACTTCGGTTGAACCACAGTATATTAAGAACAGTAATACGTCTTCATACAAACTGGCCGCCACCCATTAGAATGTGTGCGTGCGTGCTCGGCGCCGTGTACGCACGCATTGTGACGCACACATTGACATAAAATATCGGGCCACAAGGCGGCGGCAGTAAGGGCCGTGCCTTCGGTGCCATTCACGCTCGCAGCCGCCGCTTTAGAAGAAAAATTCGCTTCCTGAAAAAAATGCCTTTTTTATGTTTGTGGTTAGACATACGCTACGAGTACGAGAGAAGGGGAGTAAAAATAAAGTGACAACCCTAGCGTCAACGCAAGAGTAGGCTAATAACTCGCCGACAGGCCGGAGATAAACTACTGTTCTGGGTATACTGTGGTTGAACTGTCCAACCAACTGATTTGAAAGAAAAATGATCTTTTAACATACCATACGATTTAAATATTATACTTCGAATTATTGAATACGAGGTATAATTTTTTGAATATTTTTATATTAATGACAGCAAAATTTTCTTAGTACCCATGTAAAATTTAATTAAAATAATCGATGTTTTAATGTTTTTATGGATACTGCAATATAGGAAACAGAACGTTTAATTTTTTCCTTTTTTAAAACGATACATTTAACAATTTGTCAAAAAATATTAATGTCTGAATAGCGCCACTTCTTTATCAAACTGTACAAATCAATTTTTAAATAAAATATTTGGTCATTATTTGAAAATATACGAGATTAAGTGTACCAAAAATAACTCTATTGCATGAAATCTGAAATAGTGTTTCGGGGTTATAATTTTTTTGATGTTATAACCATATATTTGTTCATATTTTTTTAAGAAAATGCTTCAAGAGTAAATAAATCTATCATAATCAAATTGATTAAAAGCCTGTTTAGCTATGGGTTTTGCAAAATGATTTAATTAGTTTACGTAAAATTTAGCGAAATCGAGAGCAAATACGAAAATTGTGTACTGGGGCCTCTAAAGGCGGCACATTCACTGCGAATGCATATTTCAGCGTTTTTTTTTAAGAAAATGTGGATTTTTATTATTCATTTATATCAGAATGTATACTCCGGACTGCAATTTTAAAGCAACAATTTAGATAAAACCTTTGTTTTTATATAAAAGTAATAAAGTGGATATTATTTAATAAAATTAATCGACAGGCCACGGCCAAAAAATCGTTTTTTGTGTCCTAGGCGGCGCTTATTTTTGATGAATATTTATATGTAGGCATTATACGTTTTTTTATACGTATAAAGTATACTTCATTATCTAGACCGTATTTCTACCGCATTCAGTCTACTTTCATTCCTCTTTTGCCAATTCCAGGCTTCACTTCCATACATCAGGGTTGGCACTAGAACCCCATTACGCTATTCTTGCTTCCTTTAACAAATTCTTATTGGCCATAATTGCATTACTCTCCTTTCGATATCATTCTCAGCCTTGCCATCTCTACTAAACATACTTTCCAAATACACAAATTATTAAATTTTCTTATAACAGGTAATAAATATTCAACTTCAAAAAGTAAGAAGTATCACGAAAGGTATTGAAAGATTTGATGTCAATTAAAAGGCTTTTACTGCCAATTTTTTGAGATATCGGAGACAATGCCAGCAGTAATTAGTCACGGAGGGTCTGGTCTCAGACTGGGGCGTCCCCTCGATTAGAAATCAATCAAGTTTTTTGTCCGAGGGGAGGATCGCTAAAGGGATTGTTTGTTGGCTGCCCCCTCCCTTCCGCTCTTTCATCGGGATCCGTTCAAGATGACTAATAAGACGATAGCAAATTGTAATATTCAACCTTCCGTAAAGGAGCTAAACTTTGAACAAGCTTGGAGTTCCTAGAGAAACAAAAAGATTTAATTTTTTCTTTTATAATGAATTTGTTTATCGTTGCAAAATACGAGCGTGGATAAAAAATAAAATCTTGACACACAAAAAAAATTTTTGGTCATGGCCACATTTTTTTTCACTTTAAAAGAAGTCCAATATTAACATTGCGAATGCTTTAAATCAAATGTACACTAATTAAAAACTAAAACTTTTTTTTACCCTTCCACATACTCAATTATCTTATGTTAATCCTAAGTTTATTTCATTTTTGAACATTTCAAAAAACCGCGAGACCAAATAACTATATCCAGCACATTACATAAATATCCAGGATTGAGAAACTCATATTGATATATTTAACGAGAATCGAACTTGGATCCCCGGCAAGAGAAACTAGTGCCAGATTGCCAGTCTTCATTGTTTTACCTTCTTTGGGGGTTTTTGGTTGTGGATAATGTGAGTGACGGATTTGGAGAAACTGCTTTCAAGTCACCACCCGTCATGCGACGGGATTCTCCAAAGTCGTAGAACGCTTGATGAATTTATTATCTCGATAAAACAGTTACAAGATATACATAACTACGATTACAAATACAATGATAGATACTCGAAGGGCGAGAGCCTCCAATCTTACGCCGGGGGTCAATGGAAGACTGGTATGCTCGTATAGGGCGGTTGTTGCTTTTTATATGATTTTATATACAAAGAAGTCTCTTGAAGTGTAGCTGTGTGTGGATAAATCGTCGGAATTGCTGACGGTGCAGTGATCTGTAGACCGCTCGTGTACCCTGCTCGTGCATCGATCTGCTTATGCGGCATTCTTTCCACGTATGTGTGTGTGGCCTAGATTGGTGGTTTATGGATTGTGGTATGAAATGCCACACTACCATAAAAGTTACTTTTCCTGCCTTTCAACATCTTTTAAGTGAATCGTCCAAGTGATTTCATCTGCTTCGAACTTTTGATCTTGGTAGTGTCGTTCTTTCTTTTTTCTCTCGTCTATATTCAAATATTCTCATAAACTCGAGATACTTTATTCAAATATTCTCATGTGGTGGAGATATGGAGACTCAAATAAAAGGTTGACTGAATTAACGGAATTCTCTAATATATTCTCCGATATCGGCGTCGACAGACTCTAAACGAGACCTTGTGCTTTCTGCACGGAAACTAACTGCAGATAGACTGAGAGAGCTGATCTCACTCTCTTTATAGCAGTGCCATCTTCTGCTTCCTAAAGGTGGCCTAACTTAATACACCGCAGTTCAATGTTTATCTTTTCTTACCATAAAATACTTAAGGTCCCAAAAAGTTTTTTTACCATGATCCTGGTTTTGCAGATCAATGAATTACTGCTAATTTTGTAGTTAGCAAGGGACCTAAGTCGATTAAACTTAGCAATCTTCTTAGGTGAGCAGTTTTTACTTAAGTACTTACATTTCTGAGAACTTCTTACCTTCACTATCGATCCTTTGCTACCGATCTGAATACTAATATAAAATGTTTTCAAACTTACAGCCTGCCCTAAGAAGTATATATTATAGAAGATCACAATATCATAGATTAATCATATTAATACCTATCGATTTAATTTTCACTAGGTCTTCACATTCCGAGAAAGTAAATTTAATTAATTATTAATTAATTTTCCACAATTCATTTTCAGAATACGATAGACAATCATCCAGCGGGTTAATTAAGATAATACAAGCATTATTTACTTGCACGGTCTTATAATATAAGCTTGTACATTACGCATTCTAGACACAATGTTTCTGTGTACATGTTGCAAATGTAACAGATAAATTCATTTCGGCATCTACTTAAGAGTCAAATCGTGTACTGTTTTCTCTCCTACATTTATAGCTTCCAGTGCTTTCATACAAGTTTAATAGCCTCGGTGACAACAAATTACTTTAGTACGTCTTGTAATTCTAAACCATGTCGTGAATGATCCATTTATTATCGAATAGCGTGTATTTTCAGGCGGTCAGGTTCTACCTGAAGCGTTGTCCTGGTTAAATTCTTAGTTTATTTTTTAATAAATTTTTTATAAGTTTTATAAATTTACATAAAATGGTTTGGTGACTTCAACATGTTCAATATCTGAGAGAGGAAGATAATGCGACAATTTTTATAGATAAAAATTGCTCTAGAGAACTTTATAGAATCAACAACTGCAAGAATTATAAGACAAAGGAAATAATCTGTATTTATAATTGTAATTTACTTAAGATTGTTTGAATACACTGAGCTGGATACTTTCAAAGAATGCCTTTTTCAAGTAACATATACGAGTATTAATCGTAGATGACTCCATTAGCAAACCGACAATAGTGTACATATCATTTATATTGCTGGAAATTAAAATAGATTATTTATGCGATTCTTAAAATACTGTGGCATGGTGCCAAAACTGGCAACATCACATAACCAATCTTGGAAGGCAATCATTCTCCATTAAACGTTGTGTCATTGACTGACTACGTGGAGGGAAGAAACTTTCAAAACATGGTCACGGCGCTTGGAGATTAGATCTTCATTTGCTCACAAACCTACTAGATCCATTAGCAGTTAAAATTTGCACCTCATCGCTTATACCTATAGCCAATACACTGCAGATTTTGTAGTTTTATAGAATATTTCAATTGTAGTAATTATATTTTTATTGAATTCTACTGAGTAAATAACTATAACAGAAGACTTAGTAATGATTACCTTCTCACTTTAATTGCATGCTTTATTTTGTATCGAACAGACTGGTACTCTAATAAATGAATACTGACCCATGTGACCCAGTGTTGCTTGATATTTTGTAATGCCAATTTATAGTAATACCAGCACAATTCCATAGAAGGCTACTTCTGGTTTCTGGCTAACTTAGGAACTAGAGACAGAGTGTATCCAAATATGACGCTCATTGTCCTTTTAATATCTTGGGAATCGAAATAAAGTATGCTGAGAGTTGGCAGCACTTAATTTGCGTAATTGCATCACAAGAGGTGAAACACAACAGACTATGTTTCCATAGCTATTATGTTTCACAATCATATTATGTTTCCATAGCTAGCTCTGATTGCTGGCCTTGCTACGCTCTCGTCTCGGGCGGATCCCTCGATAAGCTTGATATTTTACTTGTTCATCTTCACATGCTCCCAGAGCTTATATTCAAAGAGAAATAAATATCTTATGTAACGGCAAGAGTCTTGCATTTAATTATTATGCCTTTTCTAAACTACTGATAACATTTAAATACCTTTGAAAATCCACTGCTTATCAGATTCTGCTCTATTGTGACGTTCTATTTGGGCATTGCTAAATAGGACGCCACAATAGAGCAGAATTGATATCTAATAACGTAGCTCATAGAGAATCAATTAAAAGAGCCTGCAGATACACCTGTGGTGACAAGAATAAAATGATCCACGAAGGGTCTTCCTAGAACTATGCAGAGGATCCCGGGATTCACGTTCAAGAGGATATCTGCCCACGATCTGACGCCTTATGAACAAGGGTATGCGCAGTGAAAAGGAAACCAGATTAAATAGAGATCCTTGGACCTGGCCGACTGAAAAAGTAACAATTGTGAATGAGTCGATTTATCTGGTTTTTTTTTTAAATAAAAACGTGTAATAATTTTACTTTTCACATCTGATAGATTGGGAGGAAAATAAAATTATTTAAGAATGTTCTTAGGTTTTCACGGCCACTCAGAATCTTCAAGTTCGTGTTTTCTGGGGTATAATGTCGTGTTGTTACGACCTTTCGGGCCGACGTTTCGACGATTTCGACACGGTATTGCGAGCTAATACTTAACACAACACTGAAAAAGTTCTCAACCTGCTTTCGACACGGTATTGTAAGCCGATACTTAACCACAACACCAACACATCAGCCCTGATGATGAACCCTGCAATGGGATCCGAAATGTCGGCCCGAAAAGTCGTAACAACACAGCACATTCGTAATACCCCAGAAAACACAAACTTGAAGATAAAATTATTCGACAATTTGCAATCTCTCGAATGGGAACACGTTGTTCATCTGACCTATTCCCGAATGTGAATGGATGTGGAGTAATCAGCCAACTTGTATGTTTTATCCACCCCACAATTGACACCCTACAACTCCCTACGTGAGATACACCCCTCTTGTGAGGTGGACCGTGGACCGCGCCTCAAAGCAGGAAGGTTCTCGTGTTTAAATTTAAAAAATACAGGCTCAGTTAACCTTAGCGTCCATGATTTTGTCATGGTATTTTTGATGTTTGCAATGTGTCGAAGTATGTATGAATCACAAAATTCCAAAAAAAGTGTGAAAAAATAAATAATATTGGTTCATGTTATCGAAGTGATTATGAATCAATAAGAATGTGTTTTCTCAATCATGTATCTTCACTAAGATTTTATTTCGCAAACATGTTTTCTGCGAGTCGGTAAGAGTTATTTTTATCAATTACTTAGGTTAAAATAAAATCAAATTTTCGCAATTAGTAAATATTTAAGATGACCATAATTATATAATAATATTTTGGTAGAGTTACTCACCAATGAAGTGAGGAAAAGTCAGTCTCTACCCAAGAAATCTTCCGGTCTTCGGTCCAGTTTATGTCGTAATGTATGTGTGAGATCAACGACCTATTTCTTCACGCAATTTGACCAGCATCGGAATTCTCAAAGAAAATCAATCGCGCGACAAAAAACACACGCACTCAGAAGCGCGGACGTCTATGTTTACATACAGATAAGATTGATACTAGAGATTAGACACCGCTGACCTGGCACATCTTACGCCGCATACAGGAGAATAATCTGCTGATATGATGGATCTCACACAGACAAAGGAAAATTAAATAGGTTTCAGACCACTTCTCACACAAATTTTTGTACACGTCTAGACACCAAAATCAGGATATAAAAGGCGTGTTGCTGACGTCATAATTTAGTTCGTTCCCCACCTCAACCACGAGGTCACCCTATTTGACGATTGCTACTTGAAGCATCATCTGGCTACGTAGCTCGTCTCTCTCTACGCCATACGATTAACCTTCAGCCTGCAGTAGCTACGACATCAAACTACAATCGCTATGCCGCTCACCTCATTCCTCGCTACGCCTCCAGTCTCCAATACATCGATCGTCGTCCGCTTCATCGCTCCACTGTCTTCGCCACCTCCAGCAGCGAACACCATCTGCTTCCGGTGGGACCACCATCACCCTTATCTACCTCACCGCGATACGCCACCTACATAATTTGTCAGCACCATCTCCATCTCCCAGCACGATCTTTGCCTTGACCTATTCCTGCAACCGATACAAACGCCACCAGGAACAAAGTTGACGACCCCAGGCGTACCCAATCAGCTGTACAGTTATCTACCAAGGTCGAACGGCAATGCACTGACTTATCAATCGAGTTAAATAAACAATATAAAACTGACCACGGCTTTCCGTTGATATCAGCATCATCCTGTAATACATTGTACAAAATTGGGATACACTACAATAAATAAATAAATAAATTACACTATACCAACACGTTTGTGTTATTTATTAAGAAATCTTAACAGTTTTCTAACCATGTAATGTTTTTATTTCACAATTAAAAAGATTCAAACAAGAACAAAGTTAAATAATATATATTAAAGTTAATTATTTTAAATTAATTAATGAATAGTAGTAAGCAACAAAAAATGTTAAGACTAAATAATGGTAAGTGATTGAATGTGAAAAAAAAGGTTTATCAAGAAATGACTTGAATAATGGGTGAAAAAGGTTGTTGAAGAGGTCAATATAAATACAATTATTGTTGAAAGCTTTGCATGCACGATATAAAAATGTTTTTTGTGTATGGGACGCTCTTTTTCTCGGAACATGGAAGAGCACGTTTTGTCGAGTACGTCTGCAGGGAACATGAAAAAAGATTAAGTCCAATTGATTGGGATAGTCGAGATATCCTCTCAGTAGTTTAAATAATAGTGTAAGATCAGTAATATGTGGCAAGTAGGTAAAAAGGTACAAGTAAGAAAGAAAAGATTCTCACGGTTAGTATATTCAGTAATAGAGCTAATCTACAATACTATACAGGTAGATTCTACTCAAACTACATTGCCCTTATATGAATATTTATGGAGGTAAGCTAATCCAAAGCTAATTTTTTTTCTGTATTTCTGTCTTACCTTCTGAAATTTTAGTACCTATCTGATAACGAATGTTACAAATAAATTCGCTTTTATACAAAAGTGAAATAAAATGAATAAATCCTTGCAAAAATTTTAAATCAGATTTTTGTGTTGGCAAATTTTGATATCGCTTATCTTCGTAACTATTGCTAAAATTATGGCAATTGATGATAAAATATTTTTGATTCACAATTAAGGTAGGATTTTACTAGTAAAGTATTGTGGTTCTTTCACATTGGATTTTGGATCATTTTAGATTTGCGCAGTGCGATTGATATATAAATAATAGATAATAGATGGCCAATATAGATGCCAGTAGAAAAACTAATGATTTTGGTGTTTCTTTCTTCTGCCTATAAAAACAATAAACACTATTTTTGGACAATCTACAGCAAAACAGTATAGAAATAAAGCCTTAAATAAGCTAACAATACATTTGATATTGATTAAAATACATAATTCAATCCCCCGTGGAAGGTTAATTACAATATTATTTGAAAATATGTTTCCAAATATTTTTGCCAAATATTTCATTATTTGTTATTCTGTCAACAATATCAACTTTGAATTCATAATAATAGAGAGTCGAATACGTTTTAATAATTTATGATATTATATTTGAATATAGAGAATTTTTTATAGTAGTTTGATTGAAAAGAAATGTACCTATCAAAATGTTTAAATACCCAAAATAATATTAATAACACGAATGCCAATCTAGACTAATTCTATTTGCTAACCGGAATGGTTAATTAATATAAGTTGATCTCATTCATTGACTCTAATTTCGATATAATACGATTATTCACGACATCGGCTTAGTTGAAGGAGAAATTGTATTGGACAAAATCAATTGTCGTTCGAACGTAAAGTGCATGCTATTTTAGGTCAAAGGATAACATGACCTTGGAACCGATGCACTCTTTGTGTGTGCAATAATTTTATTTCACGTTTAACTTATTAATTTGTAACATGTCTTATTATTTTAATTGTCAATAGTACTTAATCAATATAAAAATAGTTTTCTAGTAAAATGTCGATGTCATTTTAGAAAGGTTTTCGGATTTTTTCTCGCTCTTTATGAAAAATTATCAGTTTAAAAACAGAGTGCAAGACTTTCACGACGAAATAGATATCGTGATTACACTGAAAATTGCTGGACATGGCCTGACATGTTCAAGATGTAGTAATGTGTTAGTAACCGCAAGAGTATACCTCGAAGGAGATGGAGAGATAATGTTAAGAAGGACGTGAGAAAACTAGAAGACCTCCCCTGAGAGCAGACGACAGTTTTGAGTACTACAGAATAAGAAAGCAAAGATTCTCAATACTTACAATCAGTTGTGATTGTTCACATCTGCCGAATGCACAATCAGTCTGATGCATGTAGAGTGAACGCTGAAGGCGTGTGTGTGAAATGTGCGTGAAGGTACATGACAAGGCTAAGCGGGATGTAATACAGGATGAATAGAAAAAAGTACTCACAATTAACTCATTGGTTTATTGAAGACACAAAACTTTACATGTTTACATAGAATGGATACAACAATATCCGAGAGCCAACAAGATATCCAATATAGAGCGAGTTTGAGCATTTTATCGCGGGCGCCGGTCGGTGATAGAACGGCTCGGTACTTTGCCGGCGGCCCGGGCTTCTCGTTGGGCGGTATCCCTCGAGCGCGATTGGTCCGTTTGGCACACTCGAGGGGCAAGAGTCCGGGCAGGTCTGGCCCCACCACAGTGTGTAAAATGTGATAGGGCCATTAGTGACTCGTTAAAAATCTGTATAATTTGATACTAGGGTTTTTGTACCACGCAAACGAATGAAGGTCAACTGTGTTCATGAAATTTATAACCATAACTATTTCTTACGTATCTTCCCGCACTTTTTAGACATAAAAACGTCTTTAAAACAAACCATCGATATTCTACTCACCACAAGAGAGCCAAGGCCTATACACTTAAGATTAAAAAGAGCTTCGCAAGTACTATAGCACATAATGTCACCACTGATATGCCATCAATGTCACGATAACCTTATGACCATATTCCTCAAAGAAGTCCTACCTAAGAGAACACTTATTCAATACTTGAAAGAGTGAAGAATAAATAGACATATATATCCTATTTGAAAATAAATGGGTGAATATACTGATGTGCTCGCGTTAGAATTTGTTCCTTTTTCGCAAATAAAAAAACACATGCTGTGTTGTATAGCTTGCGTTGTGACATAGTTGGATAGAATGCGCATGCGCTTACTAGAATTGCCATCAATGAAAGTTTTTCATCTTCTTCTTCTTCTTCATCAGCCTTCATCTCTCCACTGCTAGGTATATGCCTCTTCCATACCCTTCCATTCTTCCTTGTTTTCTAATTGTAGTCATTTCTTTCCCCCTCACTAAAGCTATATCGTCGGCCCATCTCTTTTGAGGTGTTCCGTTACCTCGTTTATTCTCCCAAGGTCTGCATTTCAGAACTCTGGAACTTGTTGCATCCTGCCTTGCAACATGTCCTGTCTATTACCATTTTAGCTTCGCTACACGATCCATGATATCCACTACTCTAGTTATGCCCCTAATCGTTTTCCATCAGTGGAAAAAAAATGTAAATTATACATAGTACAGTACCTACGTATCAAATTTCGCTTGTATTAAAAGAGAAAACGAAATAATTTACTCATAAACCAATCATCATTATGAATTCAATCACAATTATTTGAAACTACATCAGCAAACATAAAGTAAATAACAACAACAGCGCCAGAAGCATATGCAATATTCATAACATCATTTTTATATAACGTAATGTCATCACTTAACTCCTGTGTGTCGGTGATGTAACGTAGGTCTACATTTCATAGAAAATATGAAATATCTATCTTATTTACGAAAACTAAAACGTCATATTTATGTAATCATCGAATAGACATTTTCACACCAAAATGACTAAATTAAACTGTTACGAATGTACGGATTTTTTAATTAAAAAATATTTAGTATCACATCGCAGTTAAATCGAGCAAGAAAGAGCAATAAACAATACCACATATTTCAGGTAGAACAGAGATGGCGGTCGCTTGGGTTTCGGTGAAAGCGAAAAACATATCGAAAAAGTACGGTAGAGTCGCGTATCACGTGTTAGACAAAGACGGAGTGAGGCGATCTGGCGACCGCGTTGTTAAATTCAGTTCGTAATGATACGTCAGCGTGAGCGTACGCAAATTCGATATGCCATGATTTTATGATAATTTGCTAAAATAATGCAAATATGCATGTTTACTTTACATAATTATATAAAGGGACCTTTAAAAAGTCTTATCTGTATCGTATATATGTATATTTTATCACAAATTTAAAACTATGCCGATTTTTAATCAGGTAATGCTTGTTACACCACCGTTCCCGAAGGTATTTTTTTGCATAGCCTTTTAAGAGTTAAAATAATTTCCATTGGTTATAGCATACTCGGAAAATTGCCATCTTAGCTTTTGATTGACGAGTTGACTTTGTGATGTAAAAATCTGAAGCATGATGCGAACGCATTTTGCTGCATCCTGAAATTTCATTCTAAATGCGCTTTAAGAAAAATTACTTCAAAATAGGCATTTTTCTACAATAAATATACAGCAGAAGCTGGAACATTGATTAAGTATTTGGGTTTGGGATTGACATACAATTAATCGAGTCATTTTATATCGTAAGATGGATAATGAAGCAAATTTCGTAGCAGTGTTTATTAAGGCACACGGAAGGAATTTACCAGTGTCTTTAATGAAGGTAATTGCGTCGTTCTAATAAAGTTTCAATTATAAGCCTTTGATTGTTATTTTCCATGAATCCCGTTTGACAAATCCTGCAAGCTGTCTCTCCTTCATCAAACTCACACCTCTCAGTATCGCGCTATTGATTATTTAATAATTAAGGGCGTTAGTCTCCGGCAGACCTCAGTTATGGCATATTACTTGTATATTAAGTTATACCGCGTGATATTATTATATTTGAAATATTTCGTCCTTCTATCTAAGGAGGAGACAATATCAGCAATTCGGAGTCCAGATGTAAAGTAGGTCTTTCACTTGAAGAGCATTTATTGACAATTGGTATAAATCGCGACAATATTATTACAGTTTACAGGTAGTGTAAATAGTAGGTGCTCTCGTGCTGGTAACTTGTAGAGTGGCTGCCCCGGGATGGCGCGATCCTTCTGATTCCCATTAACTCTCTAACATTGTCTGTCTCCTTTATTCATTCCGACAGACGTTCATCCAGATATATTACACTATTCATTATTATCGAACTTCTTTAGAATAACAAATTGGGGATACGCCTTAATTGATATTCTAAATAACTTTGAGGTAAACAGGAAAGGTATCATCTTTAGTTATAAAACTATCATCAGCAGATTTCGCGCTAGCATTTTTCTTTGTTATCCTCCTGTATGCAGCGTGGGACGTGCCAGGTCAGCAGTTTCTAATCTCCAATGTCAATCTTATCTGTATGTAAACACAGTGATTGGGCTTTGCTTTGCATCTCCCTGCTGGACCGCCCTACACGGCCCAGCATGGAGAAAGCTATTAGAGAAAAAAATGTCAACCAGGCGACGTATGAGTAGGGCCGATATGTCAGCATAAGCTCATAAAACGGTCCTGGGAAAGTGGTGGGTACCCAATCACTGTATGTTAACACGGACGTCTGCGCTTTTGAGTGCGTGCGTTTTTTGTTGCCCGATTGATTTTCCGTGAGAATTTCGGAGCTGGTCAAAACGCGTGGGGAAACGTATATAAAATTATCTTACCATAGCTTATACCATGGCCATTACCATTATTTTTATGTATTTTTTTCATGTTCTAAACCCCTTAAAAAAATTACTCTATGCTAACTCACCGTCATGCAGGATTTACGGGAAAGAAACTGATCGAATTTTCGCTGTTGCACTCAATTTCCGCTTTTCATTTTTTTTAATAAATAAAAAATTGTATCTCTTGTAACCCAGAAGTAAGAAAAATTCGTCATCAAAATGTATATTGTTTACGATTTTATGACTCATGTTTCTATTGACTAGGTATTATCCATGTCAATATCTGATGATAAACAATGGGTCTCAACAAAATCTTGTCCTCAGGAAGAATTTTTTTGAACAGTATTTTTACAGCGTATCATCCCCAAATAAACATTTTACCGTATATTTTGGTTTATACAAAAAGTTGTGAACTGTTTTTTTTTTCATATTTAATTTAGACAAATTGATTATTTTAAAAATCAAAATTAAAAATAAAAATAACCATGATCACACTTTCATGTACACAATGATATAAAGCCTTCGTAGAAACTAAATAAGTGCAGAAAATCACTGAAAAAATCAAAAAAATTGAAAGCCTACATGATAAATTACGTATAGCTTGCAATGATGATTTGAATTTGACTCTACGTCTCTCAAACTGGGAGAACTTTATCCAAAAAATAGTATTTTGACCTTGAATGGAGATAACACACAAATATTGTGTCCCCTTGTGTACCTTAAATTAATGAAGTATCAAACATAAATCAATAATCAGGCCAAGGGACGGAATTAATCTAACAGAGCTTTACTTACGAGACCTGTGGGTAGATGGTGATAAATCATTAAGTTTGTAACCCCATTAGGTCAACCAACCGAGAAATCAATATATGTATTAATTGTTTATACAAAGTCATCGCCTTGTTTATTTTTTTATTAGAAACACTAACAGGATAATAGGTACGTGATACTCTAATAATAAAACATTATAAATGAAGTCTATGCCCATTATCCCTATTACAAGTGTCTTCGGCACGCTCTAGTTACTATTTTTTATAAAAGTCCTTATTACTATTTCATGGGCGTCGGCTATAAATAAGTAAATATTTATTTTTTAAGCATGTACAAGTACGATCATTTTTGATGGGTTACTAGTATTAACATAACAGTATTAGCGATACACACGCAGTGGGGTAATGTGGATCCCTCTTGGGTTCCGGTTATATTACCCTGGCGGCTATTTTTATTATAAGGCTGCTTATAATTTATTTAATAAACAAATAAACAAATAAACAAATAAACAAATAAACAAATAAACAAATAAACAAATAAACAAATAAACAAATAAACAAATAAACAAATAAACAAATAAACAAATAAACAAATAAACAAATAAACAAATAAACAAATAAACAAATAAACAAATAAACAAATAAACAAATAAACAAATAAACAAATAAACAAATAAACAAATAAACAAATAAAGAAATAAACAAATAAACAAATAAACAAATAAACAAATAAACAAATAAACAAATAAACAAATAAACAAATAAACAAATAAACAAATAAACAAATAAACAAATAAACAAATAAACAAATAAACAAATAAACAAATAAACATATAAACAAATAAACAAATAAACAAATAAACAAATAAACAAATAAACAAATAAACAAATAAACAAATAAACAAATAAACAAATAAACAAATAAACAAATAAACAAATAAACAAATAAACAAATAAACAAATAAACAAATAAAACAAATAAACAAATAAACAAATAAACAAATAAATAACAGATGCTGAGACGGAAGAATTCTCCCGGACGGGTAGGAATTCTTCTGTCCACACAACCAACCAACAGCAAAGCGCCACCAGAGGGTGGCAAGAAGACTCGGTGGTTACCAGCTATACTACGTCTCCGAGTTGCACTGTTTGGAAATGACGAGCTCGAGCAGCGCTGATTGGCGGGGCGGAACACGGTTCTGCACTCGCGCGGCTCCCGGGGGTGTGCCTCCCTTAGCACGTGTCCCGTTTCGGGCGGTCGGGCGGTCCGAGGTGCGTCGAGAATAAGAAGCAGGCTTTCTTCTCAACTTTGCAAAACTTGCGCTCTGAAAGTTGTTTACAGCGATAATTGATTTGAACATTGGGAATGTATGTATTTGTATTTATTTATTTATTTTGAGTATTTACAAATTCACAGTACAATAAATCAAAGAAACATCTTGAAATATCCTACTGGAGCTCAATTATGAACGACTCAATATATCAATGTAATTTCGGATCTTAACGCTTATCTAACCATTCATATAAGAAATAAAACAAGAGAAAAGTGAAGTAAACAAAGTATGAAAACAGTTATAAAATCAATAAATCAAGAGAAAAGTGAAATAAACAATGAATGAAAACAGTAATAAAAGCAATAGATCAAGAGAAAAGTGAAATAAACAAAGAATGAAAACAGCAATAAATCAAGGGAAAAGTGAAATAAACAAAGAATGAAAACCGTAATAAAAGCAATAAATCAAGAGAAAAGTGAAATAAAAAAAGTATGAAAACAATTTTCAAATTAGTTTTTAAAGCAACAGTTTTTAGAACAACACTCTCCCATTCATTCATTTTCGTGTACTTTCGTATTTTTATTAATTAAGATAAATTATAGATGAAGAAAGTACACATGGAAGTTCGATCTGTCTCACGGCTGGTTTAAGTGATCACTTTACACAATGTTACGTTTTCCTACTTTTTTTCCACCCAAGATCAAACATACATCCGTACCTATCGCGTTTGATACAACTACCTATCGCCAGCTATGGTTGAAATTTTCCCGTGAAACTGTATATTGATATGGCCGCTGATAAGTGTGAATTTCTTCATAATGGCAACTGGCAACATGGAACATGGACACATAATTTATGTATCATAATGTTATTGATGTTTTGTTTTTCGTACAGTCTGCAATAATCCCAACCAAATTATAAAATAGCTAACCATTCACCGATTTATTTAAATATTTACATATTAAAATCGACGATGAAATAAAAGAATCTCCGTTAAAAAGAAGAGTGTATTATCTATGTAAATGACCAAATAGTATTCTATAAACATAAAAAGTATCAAAATCCCTAGTTAATTGTAACAAGTTTAACCGGTAATTAGTTTTCAGACCTCAAAAAATATATCATAAGAACTATGTAAATGGAGATCTGAAGAATTAGAAACTCCATATGATAACATTGATGAAATTTGAAAATAAATAAAAAGTTTAATCTAACAATCCACTTAGATAACATATTCGAGTTGGAAGATAAAAATGAAAATAAATAATGCGAGTATCCCTGAGTAGGACTAACTCACAAAATTTGAGAAATTGATAAAAAGATCCACACAGCCAGCTATGAAACTCAAGTGAATTGTTTGATTTTTAACCGTTTGCAGGTGGATGAGCCTTCCGGATAGAGTTGAACTCAAAGGTCACCACTCCATTTGTAGAGTCGGAGATCTCTGCTGCGGTTGATGATGTAAAAGTCGCGATGGTTTGACAGAATTTATTTGATCACAAAACACAAGTTATAAAGAATACAGTAGCGTACAAAGGTTACAATTAAAAGGCGCGAAGTTCGAAGGTATGACGGCTTCCGCTGTGTCCGAGAAGCCCCGCTAGAGTAAGATGATTTGTTCTGCGGGCGCGTGCTTATATAGTGATCCAGAACAAAGGAATCGGGGGTGTTATGATTTCCTCTTTACTCGGCCGCGCGTGTGGGTATTTAGCCTAAATCAGCAAGGTGAGTTCATCCGCTCATCATGCCCTCTAGCAATTCTTGCCTTTGTCCTCGGTCATTGGTCCGGCTTACATCGTCGCTTTGTTCGTTGTGCTCAGCGCTTTTGCCGCGACCTCTGTACCGAGGGTAACGGTCTGCCGTGCTCGATGTCAGCATATGTGGAACCTCCTTACATGTGTATACGTATGCGTCTTTGGCCACCACAACCGTTTACCAATTCATTTGCATATTTTTGGTACTTATATAAACAAAAATGAATAAAAAATAATGAGGGTACTTCCGCATTTATGACCCGCACAATATTTATAAAAGTGGCTTTCTTAAATTCCATACTGACTGTAAAAATCCCAAGTGAATAGTTAAAAATGGTTATCGCCGAACCGTCCAGTTTGACTTTTGCGACCTAAAAAAATTATATTGAGAAAACTAAATATGAAGATATCTTATCAATCAGAACTCGCATGAGACTGCATTCAACAAATTTGTAAATATATTTATATATTTTTAAATATGACTTGGATTTTATTTTCAACTTGGGAGATAAAAAAAAATACAATGTGGGTCTCTTCGGGCAACGCTATCTCACAGCAATTGAAAAATTAACGACTCAAAGTTCCATACAGCTAGCAGGAAGGACAAGTAATTTTTTTGATTTTTGAACAGTTCACCTTCATTTGCATATTTTTGGTATAAGATAAAGCAAGTCATAGATAAAGCAAAACAGACGCGTGTTTGGATTTTCATCATCTATAAAGTACTTACTGACGTTTAAAAAATTGGAATTTTAAATGTGCTGATTTTCCTTATTTTATAACATTATACATTATCTTATATCTATAGATAGGGTAAGGCATCATATTTCAGCTACTAGGCATGTTTAAAAATATGATTTAGGCTGCAGCAAACATATTTAAAAAGTGTCGTGTATATTATATTAATTTTTTTTCATCGTCATTATTTCACTACGATTAATAAAAGATTTTTGCCTTCTCATTGAGTAGTTCTTGCTAATGATATCTGCCATCACAGTAAGACCTATTGTCGTGAACACCAAGTTTTCTCGTGTCTTTCTCTCAAATTCTTCAAGTTTATGGTAATCTGGTACCTGTAGTGTGAAGGTGGCTTATAACGGCTCGACTAATCAGAGAAACAAGTACCCGACAAGTGGAATTGTTTGGTTCATGAATATTGAAGTTTCAAGTACGGGCGATACGTAGCTACGTCATTCCTGTTTTGACAATATGTTAAACTATTGGTAACCTAAACTAACTTGTAATATGGAATCTTACTTGCTTGCTACATGTTTATTTATTTATTTTATATCAACGGTTTGCAGCTATTACAGTAAAAGAAACTTATATATATATATATATATATTAGATATATATATATTATAGATATATATATATAGATATATATATATCTAGATGACAGTGATCTGCTTACATGATCATTTAAAAATGTAAACATATGAAAATTATAACACAATATCTATCTGTACAAGTACATAAATCACAAATTAAGAAAAAACAATTACAAGTGTATATCAAGAAGAACAAAGACATGTTTTCATATATGTATTAACAAAGTTTAATCAAATAAATTAACGGTAAAGTGTTCGTTAAGGAGATTTCGATAACGACTTAAGTTAATGTTGAAAATATCTGCAATTTGTGCATACTCGTTTCCTAGTATGTAAAGTCTGATGATCGTGGAGTATTTTTGGTGAGATGTATTTCTTTTGTTGCAGTGAAAGAATACTTGTGAACGGGTATTTCTGGCTGGTATGTGAAAAGATATGGATGATAAGAGTTCCGGAGAATCCAAGTTATAAGAATGAATTATTTTATACAGATATACGAGATCAGCAATAATGCGTCTGTCGCTAAGTTTAATTAGACCTGTCTGAATATGAAGTTGATTATAATTTTTTATAATTTACCATTCTGTATTTAGTTAATATCCGTTCATAGCTCCGAAAAAGCTAAGAGGAATACCTTAATTCCCCGTGTTGAATGAACTTTTCACATAGCCCTCCGGTGAGGAGTTAATGTTGCTATCGCACTCGGCTGATGAAGAAGAGCTACTAAGCGGGGTTGTCCATTAACTCTTAAAAAACTGTGCTAAAAATACCTTTGGGAACGGTGGTGTAACACACTGTTACATGTAAAAAAATTGACATAGTTTTTAATATGTGGTAAAAAATATTTTTTCAATACAGATAAGACTTTTTAAGGGTTCCATTTATATAATTATGTAAGGTTAACATACATATTTGCATTATTTTAGTGAATCATTAATTTATCATAAAATCATGGCATATCGAATGTGCGTGCGCTCACGCCGATGTATCAATACCAACTAAATTCAACGACGCCGTCAACTGCTGTCCGTCTTTGTCTAACACTGTTGTGTTCATCAATGTTTAGCTACTCTACCATGCTCTTTCTATATTATTTTCTCTTTCACCGAAACCCAAGCAACCGCCATCTCTGTCCTACATGAAATAGTCGTGCTCTTTCTTGCTCGATTTAACTGTGACGTGCAATATTCTGCTCTCTTTTACACACTGGCCGAAAATACGAGAGTAATGAATAAATATTTTTTAATTAAAAAATTCGTACATTAGTAAACACTTTAATTTAGTCATTTTGGTGTGAAAAGGTCTATTCGATGATTACAAAAAATGTGACGTTTTACTTTTCGTAAATAAGGTAGATATTTCATGTTTTCTATGACATGAAATATTTCTATGACAAGACCTACGTTACACTACCGACACACAGGAGTTAAGCGTCTCCGTATTTATCTTCGTCGCGTCCCCGCGTCCATGTGATGACGTTACCCGGAAGTGGAGCGACGGGTCCAGAAACAGCATCCGCAAAAGCTCCACAACTTCTGAAGTTTCCTTTGTGGCGTTTGATGGCCGATGCCGACTGGAACACACGTGTGCGGCGGTATTGGAATGGAACGTATTTCACACTGGGAAAATTGTTTATGGAATATTGTTATTATGACTCCATTTAAATATCTGTAATAAATATCATGGTTAGATGATATTCGAAGACTCCACGGGAAAAACAATGAATGACACTTTTTTTGTGAAACTGACCTTTTAATGCCATCTGCTGATTTTTTGGGGTATTATTTTGTACAAAAATCAGAATCCGGTAAAACCATCGTGGTCCGCTGTAATAGTTAAATTTATATCTGTTTATCCAACGCAAGAAACAGGAATAACCACCCATCAAAAAACGTTGTTGTCAATTTGACAGTACATACATTTAATATACGTACATACATAGAATATGTTTATATAGTAATAAATTCATGCAATTTTTATCTAAAAATAACATTAGTTAAGGAAATATGTACTTTGAAACTACAAAAAACTGTTTTTCTTTAAATAAATATTTCTTGACATTCATTGTTTTTTCAGTGGAGTCTTCATTTAATATAATATATAATGAAAACGGCACAATAGTTCTAACTTTAATCACTCGCGATGGGTAAATACATATCAGAATTATATAATAACAGGGCTTACTTAAAAATAAAATTAAAAACTATTTTTTATTTTTGGATTTTTTTAAATAAAGCGAGTTTTTGAAGGTTAAATGAAACTCGATTAAACAGTTACGTATTTATTTATTGAAATATTAAAATGCTTTGAATATATAATACATGTCGTTTATTATCAATTTAAAAAAAAGTCATTTTGTGTTTTTGAATAGGTTTTTTGAGCAAGTCGCAAAAAAAGAAAAATATTTCAGTAAGTCGACAGAAAGCAGTTTATGACAGTGAAAGTTATCCGGTTCAATGCAAAATATTCAAAAATTAATGTGACTGAATTCAAAATACGTGAAAAGATAATTTTTATTAATCATTTTATATGGATATTTTTAGGAAAAATGAATCATCTTGTTTGAAGGAAAATTGGCTTTGATATACAAATGCTTTGGATTACGCATAATCTATTTGCGTAATCCAAGATTTTACCCTATATAGGTATATAAAGTAAATGAAGATGTTACAAGTAGTCAAGGATGATTCGGCCA
>JADDOH010018843.1:0-12179 GCA_016648135.1 Agrypnia vestita
CATTTTTGGGAAAGAAAATAGATGAACAAGGCGGTTGATAACCCTCGTTTTTGAAATTTTGAAATTCGAAAATAAGAATTCTTGAAAAGTGAAAAATATACGTGGTACATTGTTTCGTTGTGTTGGTGTTTATACCCGTAAACACCGACACAAAGAAACAATGTGCATCGTACGCACGGCTTACACATACTAATTCGATTGTCTTTCTTAAATGGAAAGACTATACCTTATTAACTATTTTGTGTAAAATTGAAAATATACTTTTTCTTTTTATTTATCACGAAGTAGATACATAATATAATTTACGTATAGGTCTTTTCATTTAAGCTTGCAACTGAGTTAGTGTGAGTACAGTGCGTAATACGCGCATTGTTTCGTTGTGTCAAGTTTACGGATACGAGAGGGGCATATCCGTAAACTTAACACAACTAAGCGCGTATTACGCGTAACTCAATTGCAAGCTTATATGAGAAGACCTATACGTCCCATCCGTGTAGCACAGCAAAATAAAAAAATATTGTCACGGAATCGTAAGTAGAAATAATAGCGCATTATCCGAATCCCTTGTATCACAACACTATGGTAGGATCTAGAACCATCTACAATAATTATCTAAAACCTTAGGAAAACGTCTACAACATTTAACACCTAGAAAAGCACAGAAGCGACGAGAACCTCCTCCTAAATACTAGAATTATCTAGAAGGTTCGATCATCGAGTTTTTTGGATATAAATAGCACAGATCTAGGCCGCCGCGGAGAGTTCTATTTTTGACAGTTCGTTCAATGCGAAGTACGCGCGAGGTGCCCAGTCGGAGCAATAATTTATCTAGCGAAATAATCGGGCGGAGTACCTAACTGGCGATTTAATTAAATGCGATAAATATTACATGTGAGAATGTAATATTCTGGCAAGTGATAAATAAAGTGTTACCCAGCGATAATAAGGTGTTCATATACGAGTGATATATTACGAAATATTGTAGACTAGCTGTGCCCACGCGGCTTCGCACGCGTAGATTTTTAGAACACTGTTTGGATCGTCATAGAACTAAGAGGGGGTGGGGGGTGCGTCAGAACCTCTATGAACAGTGTGCTCCTGGTCGCAAGGGAACTTGTCAACAAGAATAGGGGTCGGATGGGGGGTACATGGAGGACACAAAAGGGTGTACAAAAATAGACACACAGGCGTATACATGTTTCCTCCACGTGGAACGAAGTTTTTAAGGTGAGTGCACATTAGTAAAACATGGACAAACAACGCTTATTTAAAATGAGAGAGATGTAGTGTACAAAAAACAGGAGCGCCAACCATACCGTGAAAATAGCCGGGGAGAACGTAAATAAATCTAGAGTCACGAAGAAGAAGGGGGATGATGGGGTGTGTGCTACGGTGTGACACAACAAAAGTTCGAAGAGAGCACTAAAAAGCACCTTGGACACAAGTACGGGCCTAAGAAACGCGGCTATATGATGTGATACACAATGCTGTACATTATCACTTTGTGCAGCCGTCCCTTCAGCCAGACACACGCCACAGAAACTATATGTCGCTCAACGACAGAGCCATTTGCGATAACAAACCCAGACGACCCACCCACGCACAGCTAACCCCCACCATATCTTACATCGTCACATTTTCGATGTGACCCAAGGGCTAATCCACCACCATAACCACCGTGGGTGGTTGTGGCTAGTTGTGGAGAAAACTTGGCGGTAGGGAAACACGGGTTTTCTATATATATATATATAATATAATAATATTATATAATATATTATATATATATAGAATATATATATATATATATATATTGATTAAAGTTCAATTCAGGTTAAGTGACTTTGTACTTTGAATAATCAATTACAAACGTCAATTTAAAAAACGTAATCAAGTGTCCATTTGAATTACGCGTTAGTGCGCAGTTATCTCATAAATATTCATCAATATTGAATTTTGTATTGAAACAAACATATTGGGAATAAATTTTAACGAACAAATTCCACGATGTTTGGAATGTGTCAATCTATTCTCACTAGCATTGCGTAAAGGTACAAAAACATAAATGAAATATTTCAATTGATTTCGGGAAACGTCACCTTTCATGATGATACGTTTAACCCAATGTAAGCTGCTCTATCTAAGTGTACAGTTTAGTTATCGCGGTGTTTGATCAGCTGAGGAAACCCTTCGTTTAGAATTAATACGTGAATGATTTATTTCAGCAGTGGAGGACCCACCCTCCATCCCGCGCCCTTTCAGAAGCCTCCGCGCTCCATCTACCCTTATTTGTTACCCCGTGCCAACCGCATGTTTTTGAAGGCCCAACATTCATTACTGCCGTACGCGGTTAAGGTACTATTCACATCGTCGATAAATACGTTATATTATTAATCGCGTACCCAAAAATGTAATATTGAAGGCAAGAATCGAAGGTAAAATGAATGGTATAAACATAACAATAGAGCATGGAATGAAGTATTTATTTTTATAAATAAAATAGTTGTGGGAGCTTGACTCCCTTTGTAGATTATCGATGTGGGTGTTAGTGAGGATGAAGTCGCGATGGTTTGACAGAATTGATTTGAGTATAACAATGACAAAAGTTACGAGTACAAGGTATACAATTATACAGTGATGAATAGTCGAAGAGCGAGAGCTTCCGCTGTACCAGAAAGCCACAGAGAAGTGAGATGATTTGTTCTGCGGGCGCGTGCTTATATAGTGATCCAGAAAAAAGGAATCGGGGGTGTTATGATTTCCTCTTTACTCGGCCGCGCGTGTGGGTATTTAGCCTGGATCAGCAAGGTGCGTTTCGTCACTCCGATAGTCCATGCCCTCTGCTATACATTGCCTTTTTTACTCGGTCATTGGCCCGGCTTACATTGTCGCCTGTTTGCCTTGCTCAGCGATCTTGCCTCAACCTCTGTATCGAGGGCGACGGCCTGCCGTACTCGATGTCAGCATCTGTGGTAACTCATACACGGGTGTCTGTGTGTATGTGTCTCGGGCCACCACATAGTTAAAACTTTGTTTTAAACACACTTAAATTTTTCATGTTTCGTGAGCGACAGAACTAAAATCATTGTTCAAATATAGACGGATTAGTTATAGTGGGAGGGGGTTAGAAAGGGCGTAGTTACGAAATTAACTAGTAACAAAGTAATTATGGTGAAAACAGGTTTAAAAGAGGAATATTTATTTGATTGTTTACAGCATTTAAGTTTTTATTAATAATTTTCCTAATTTATAATATTCCTGGGTTATCCAAGAGAAAGCCTCTAATATTGGAAAATGAAATGATAGTCGTAGATCATTTACACAAACCGAATTCAAAGTTTTTAAATAGTTAGTTATCATAAGTGGTCATGTCTAGTCAGAATTTTGTTTTTTTTTTATTTCTACTTTGGAGAATATCGAGAATTACATCAATCAGGCCAATAAGAATCTGTCAAAGGAAGCAAGACTAGCGGTACATAATGGCGTTCTAGTGCCAACCCTGATGTATGGAAGTGAAGCCTGGAACTGGAAAAAGAGGAATGAAAGTAGACTGAATGCGGTAGAAATGCGGTCACTAAGACGCTTGTGTGGAAAATCTTTGGTCGATCGAGTGAGGAATGAAGACGTGAATGCAATGCTAACTGTAGTGTAGTAGATAGAATAAAGAAAGGAGTGGTGAGATGGTTTGGTCATGTGGAACGTATGAACGAGGAGAGGATGGTTAAGAAAATATATGAGGCGAGTGTTGAAGGCAACAGGAATAGACGGCGTTCGCGAAAGACCTGGCACGATCAGATACTACAAGTATTTGAGGCCCCGTTAAAAGTTGCAACAACCGTAGAACTTGTATGAGAAGATGTATGAATGTGGCCGAAGCAAAAGTGGTGTGCCAGGATAGAAGAGTGTGGCATTCAATCCTCTCTGCCTACCCCTGCGGGAAATGGCGTAATGGTTAGTTAGTGACAGTCCCGTGACAATATTTATTAAAAATTAATTTATTTTAAATTTTATTGAAAATAATCACGATCCCCATCCGCCCCGCCCATGTGCCAGTCAATTTTTGCATCGCGTTGTCGCTTGCTTAATTCGTCCAAGTGGATAGCGATGAGAATTGGCGACATGCACCCGCCCTCTCTCACTTAAGTAGCTGAATTCTTTCATGCATTATATAAAACACGTTCGTAAAATACGTTTTCGTGTATGTTGGCTTACGCACGAGTTCGCACGAGCACTTTATAGTCCCGCTTCTATCGCCCAATGCAATATTGAGCGAAGCGCCCCCTCAAAATCTATAAAAGCAAGAAAGAGTGGGCCGTATTCAATGCTCTTTTCTTAGAGCATTTTCATAATAAGTATAAGGTCACGCGTTTTGCAGCTTTTAATAAATAAAGATTGCCCAGTTCGTCTCTATTGGATGCTGGATGGAATGCTCTTTTAGAATTTCATGGTAATATATTTTTAATATATCTATTTATATATCAGACGTGCGCGGACTACCTATACATTGATGCAGTGCTATAAGAAAATAATATTTTAGATAGAAAAAAAGCAAAATAAATCTGACAGAAGATGAATTTATTTAAAAATATAAAGGTACCGTTACCAGCGGCGAAATCTTTATTTATTTATTTATTAAACAAAGCCCTAATGGGCTTTTACAGTACAAGAAAATTACAAGGATTTTTATGTACCTAACATAAAACATGTTTTATAGCAAATAATTATAAAATAATAACAGAAATAAAACATATTTAAGATAAATGAACAATATATGACCAACAAATATTGTTGGTCTTGTGGTTAGGACTCTCGCCTCGTGATCCAAAGGTCGCAGGTTCGAATCTCACTCCAGAAAAGCAAGTTAGTCCTATTTTCATAGCACAAGCGTTTAGCTTAATTTGAAAATAGTAACAATAAGAAGAATAAAATAGAGATGCGAACACGAATTCCGTGTTCGCATCTCTATTTTAAAAAAATATATATATAAAATGTAACAATATAAAATGAACAATATAAAATAAATATAGACGATGGTTAGTACACAAGCAAACAGTAATAATTAGAAACCTTTAACAAATTAATAATAAAGTAAAATATATACCAGATAAATATGATAAAATAAACAAAAAAATAAATATAAAACATAAAATCAAAACATGGAAATCAACAATAATAATGACATTTTAAAATTAATAAACATATATATATAATTCATGGGAAACAAAACATAAATGAAAATTTAATCCATTACACTTTATTTAATCTATTGGTATATTCTAATTTTAAGTAATTGTTTAATTCGGGTATGCGAAAACATAAATGAAAATTTAATCCATTACACTTTATTTAATCTATTGGTATATTCTAAGTTTAAGTAATTGTTTAATTCGGGTATGCGCCTACAACGAAAAATGTCTACAAATTCCGAAAATTTATTTCGAAGGCGATGCATGCATGTTAAACAATGAACTTAGAGCATAGTTATTTCTGTGGTTCCCTACAAAGAACACTTCGTGATGTCTCGTTTATATCTATGTATACTATCTTCTGTGTGTAGTTTTCTGCAATATTCTGCGTGTGGCTTTCTGGGATATTCTGACCTCTCTGGCCGACGTTTCGGATCCCATTGCAGGGTTCATTACATCAGCCCTGATGAAGAAATTTTGGTTAATTATAGCTTCTTTAACAAAGTACTAACTGTGATGACTGATGTATTTAAAACTCAATTTATGTCTGCTACATGCAATACTGCACCCTTTGATCAATCGTAAATAAATTTTGCATGATTATTCTTTAGGATTATGTGCAAAACTAAGGCATCGCAGGAATTGTTTTGGGTTTCTTTGAAGTATGTTTGTTTGTGTTTGTACATGTAAGCTAGGAAAATTTTAGCGTACATTTGTCACACATCGAAAACGTCTAATTTATTAAGTACTAGCGACCTGGTCAGCTTCGTTTTCCTACATAATTTTTTTGTACCTCTAACGGGTTAGGCAGAGCTTTTCAAGAGAGTTCACTAATAACATTAAAGCTCAGCTTCTGTGTGTGCTGAGGCAATTTTTAATACACAAAAATCTTTGGGGAGAAATGCAGATAATAACAGTATATAATATAACAACATAACGCAAAACACACGTTCAGTGATTCATATAGACTTCCTTTTATATTATAATTGATACTTATTATTATTTTCTGGATGCACATCTAAGGGCGGTTATATCACCCATGTAACTGTTTTAGAAAATTAAACCCCTATTCTTAGAAGGGATGACAAGAAGCGGATGACTACAGCTGAAGTGCACTTTTGCTTCAAGCACTTTGAAGAGGAACATTATTCTGCAAAATTTCTCGACCATTCTCGTTTAAGCCTTCCTACCATCAAGTCCTCAAAGTCCCTCCATTGTCTGCCCTATGCAAACTTCTTTGCAAATACGTCAATTCGATTTTTAAAAAAATAGTTACATTCAATAAAAAGAGGATCAAATGTATATTTTTAGAAATATTTTGTTGTTTAATCTTAATAAAATCATATTTGATTCATTTTTTGTATAATAAATAAAATCATATTTATTATTTATATACAAATTTGCGATTTTTAGAACAAATTTTTGTTAATAATTAAAATAAATGAAATTTGTCTTAGAAAGGTTCACAGAAAAAATATTTCTATCGAAAATCACGATTGGATTGTTAGGTTACGATTTTGTAAAACTTATAATAAGTAGTTAGATTACACATGGAATAGTGATGGTCAAAGCCGGTATTTATAAACGTTTATACAATAGTCGTTATTTGTGATTTGTATCTGATTATATTCGTAAACTGTATTCATTATATAGCCCCAAAAGAGACACAAAAATTATTCAGGAGGCCTGAGCTAGTATTAAACTTTTTTAAATTTTTTTATTTTTAACAAACAGACCATCAATAGGTCATTTTTGACCTTAGTAGATTATTCTATAGTAACATTAGAGTACAAAGTATATTTTTTTTAACAATTTGAATAAAATATAATTACACAATACATTTTTAAAATAAATTTAAAAAAAGTTACGACTTTATGATAAAATAAATTGTGAATAATATTTTAAACATTTTTTGACATACAACGTCTTGTCATAAACGTATTTTGTCATACAAAACTGGTCAACCAACCACAGCTACGAAGATCGACTTGCCTTTTTCAAGATGCACAAACTTGAGTCCCGACGAAAAATATCCGATCTCATTGTGCTACACAAGATTCTCAGCGGAGCTATTGATTCTCTCTGTCTATCTGATATAAATCTGCATGTTAAACCCCGTATAAGAAACCCGGAGTTCTTCAGAATAAGTCAGCACACTAATAATGTCGGTTACTTTTCTCCCATTACAAGGTTGTGTCGCACATACAATTTGTATTGTGCTGACCCTAACATTGATGCTGATATTCTTGCAGACACGTTATCTTCGTTCAATAACTCTCTCATACACAACATCCATTTTCTAAACGACGACATGAACCTATAGATCCATTAAATACTAATCGCACTACACTCAAACACAAATATATAATATACATAAATGTACATGTAAAATATAATTAATTACAAAAATAGCATGTTACTAGAGCGTGCCGAAGACACTTGTAATTGGGATAATGGGCATAGTCTTCACTATAATGTTTATTATCTGAGTATCATGTACCCATTATCCTGTTAGTGTCTCTAATAAATAAAAAAAAAATTAAAAAAAACAAATAACTGACGTTAATTAATAAATAAAATTTAGGAGCGAATTCTTCATTAGCAAGTTTTTATACAATACACTTTTTATGATTAATAAATAATAACAAACGTACTCCATGAATGTGAAATTGACTTAATTATTCCAAAATATTCTAGAAGCAATACGCGGCAGCGTCGTGCGAAAATACAGAATTGTTATGACAAGCGACACACGACCATAGAAAGGTAAATCCGTGTGCGTTTGACCAGAGACAAGCCCCGAGTGGGTACTTACGTGCAAACGATAAGTGAACTAGTGCGAACCACAGCAAAACGACCTTTGATAGATAAGACTATAGCGAATCAAAAAAGTAAGTACCTGTGTGGAATATTATAGTGAATTTCGAATTACGAAATTGATGTCTTCTTATTCTTCCTTAGCCTTCATGTCTCTGGATAAAGACGTCTTCCATAATCTTCCATCCTTCCTTGTTATTTATTAATTGTAAGAAATTGATGTAAATTAAAGAATACCCGATTAAATTCATGTCTAGTGATTTAAGTGAACCCTAGAAGGCTACTGTTTTCGCGTTGATTCACCATATCAACTCAGTCATCAACATGACGTCTCAAGGGGCGGTTGCGTCACGCTGGTAAGTCTCGCCATTTTCGATATACGAATTACTTGTTAGTCGAATCGTCTAATAAAAAGCCACAACATAAACACAAAAAAATAATTTAATTAATTCCAAGGTCTTCATTTGCCGTCCACAGCCGCGATATCGTGAAAATGCATTGGAATTTTATCCCGCGGAAATGGTTGAATAAATGACATTTATTTAATATCGACTAACGTACTATTTGCTGTGTGCATCCACGTAACGGTGTGAGCATGAAAAATGTCGGGATTTATGGAAACAAATGCATCGGGCTTGGGTAAGTAAGTGCATTAGTCGAACTGCACGTGCGTCAGCTGAGTGCATTTAGTTTTTAAAGTGACATTTTACGGAAACGAAAATATTTTTTTTTTACATAACCGCAATAATCGTCCTTAATTGAATTCGAGTCAGCGACCGCCAGACTTACGTTAGAGTATTAAACTCGAGGTAGGCTCTGTAGATTTGCACTATAGTAAGTAATATGATTTGGATATTATGACATTTGAGTTCGGGGGATTTTGGCAGATAAAATGTAATACAGGTACAAAAAATGTGTAAGTTAAACGTTAAAATATAAGGCATCGGGTAATATTGTTATGTAGTGTCCCGAATAAAATATTTAAAATTCAGATTTGTTACTACTAGGGCGTATCGAAAAGTAAGGTCTCTTATTTTTTTTCATAGAAAATTAAATTTATTCACAACTTTGCGTACACCGTTGGAAAGGTTGAGCATTTAGCTGTTTTTCTACAAAGTTGCCTTGACGATCAATCACTTTTTGCATCCTGGTAACCAGCTTTTTAATGCCGGCGTCGTACCACTCTCCCGCCGCGCCGCGAAGCCAACTGACGACTGCTTCCTGCACTTCCTCGTCTGACTTGGAAACAAGTGGTAGTCCTGGGGCAACGTCTGGGCCGAAAAGAGGGTGGTCGATGATATTCCAGCCGAATTCATCGAGTGGGGTGGTCGTACATCGGTGAGCTGCTTAGGGACCCACCTGGCGGACACTTTGTGGTAACTGAGAACCTTCGACACAACATTACGCACGGAAAAGTAGCCACACTCTTCATTAAGGCCTTCCCTTATCTCATGAAGGGATATTCTCCGGTTATGGCGCACTATCTCGTCGATTCGAGCCGCCGTCGATTCCGGAAAACTCGGCCGCTGCTTATCGTGGACGTTTTCCTGGTCCTCAGAAAACTCCCGGCACCACTTTTGCAGGTTTTTTTATGTCCATACACTTCTCATCGTACACTTCCACTAACTGGCGATGAATGTCTATCGGAGAAACCTTTTTTGCATTCAAAAATCGAATGACTGAGCGCAGTTTGCACCTGGCGGGCGAGCTAAGCGAGAGCTCCATCCTAAACGACTGCTACGTAGCGAATGAGTGTTCCAAGGTCTCGAAAATGGTTCTAAAATGTGTTGGGGTAACCAAGGAATGCAGTGCTGTTGTCAAATTTCACCTATCAACTCGCGTTCGGAAATGGCATCGTTCGAGACCTTACTTTTCAATAGAGGGCCTAGGGCGTATAATGTAAATGACACGCTTATTTATAGAGTTGGCGGAAGAAATGATCCGCGAAAAGCGTCTGGCAATGATCAATGTTTGATGAGTGTTTAGTACTGTACCGTTAAATACATTAAAAAGTTAGGTTTGTTATTTTTGCGTTTTACTTACTCATTTCTTGACTTGAAGAACCCGCTCAAGGGTACAGGAATAGTAGGAGTTACCAGAAGGGACAGAGTCAGAAACACGGAATGCGAGAATGTCTCAAAGTGGAGCCATTATTGTCATTTATCGAGAAATCACAGCTACGGTAGCTGGATCATATCTTGCGGCAGATAGACTGCCAAAGCGGGTATTCCAGGCAAGACCAGAAGGCAGAAGACCAAGGGGCCGTCCTAGAAAGAGCTCGCGGAAACTGCAGGAGGATTACTGCGAAGCGAGGTTGTAATTAAATTGGGCTGACGTGGAGAGCGCAGCCCAAGACAGGAATGGTTGGAACCTCCTATGCGATGCAGGGACCCCGACCCAATAGGATAAGGGGTAGAAGAAGAAGAAGACTTACTCATTTTATGTACTTCTATTGCCTGTTGTTTGCCAAAACCCCCGAACTCAAATGGCATAATATCCAAACCCGTATCTAGTCTAATCTCTATCTAAGTCTGGCGATTGCTGGCTCTTAGTCTATAAAGTTGCTCTGTATGTTTTGTTAGCTTGTTCGCCACTTGCCCTGTACATGCTTTATCGCTGAGCATGTGTCCTTTCGTTCATGATCGCATTGCATTGATACTGTCACGAGATGTTAGAACCAGAAAGAATGACTCACTATCGAAATATCTCGAACGGTCCATACGAATCTGGAAACGACCGGGCTATTCTCGTAAGTAATAGAAACATAGAGAAACTACTCGAACGTACTCGAGGCATGGCGAAATCAACGTTTTGTACAAAAGGCGAGCGAGCGAGCGCGCGATAGTTATTTCCAACAGCTCGGGGATTCCACAGAAACTAGCGGTAAATGTAAATAGGCGGCCCTCGTAGCCTAGTGGGTATTACGCTGGCTTCTCACAGTAAGGGTTCTGAGTTCGATTCCCGGTGAGGTCTAAATTAATCTATGAGATTTACTCAAGCCTGGGAGTTTTGTAATGTGTTTCGCTTCTGTAATTGGGCCTCTTGGCCTGATAAAGCGTAAATAAAAAAATTAACAAAGGTGTAAATGACCGAATAGGGCGATTAATACAAAGTGGCTCATGAGCTGTGCATGTGCACGTAGCAAATTATCGACAGAGCGTTTGCAGCGTTGCACATCCCTTATATTATGATTTATTTCCGGAGTCGTCAGTTTGTATGGGTCCAACTTATAAATTAGCTGCTGAACTACAAAAGTTTTAACTGGATAACGACAACGTCTTCTTAAGGGAGGGGTAAGGTTAATTCGTACAAAAAAAGGCGTGTTTTTGTGATTTTTTTGTGACGACACAGTTAAAACCTCCTTATTAAAACTAATAGCACATTAAAGTATGACATTTGAAGAATATTGTGTTAAATTTTCAAGACGAAATATTAAAAAGTACGGCAATGGCAGCAATTATTCGGACGTGTCTCGGAAAAAAGGAGAATTGCGGTGTCCATCATAACTTGGTGCTAGATCATCTGAAATCAAAAAATCAAAGTTCATTCGTTAGATAATAGATTTTCCCAGGTAACGCTGGGAGGGTTTTTTGAAATTTTAATTTTTCAATTTTTTGGAACACTTTGAAGGGAAAAACGCGATTTTTTGCAAAAAATATCGACTAATTTGTTATTAAAAAATAAAAATTAATAACAAATTTGAAAAAATCTCTCTAGCATTACCTCGTAAATTATGTACAGAAATAGTGTTCAAAATTTCAAAACGATCGGTGTAGTAGTTTTGAAGTTATGATGGACACCGACTTTGAAAACGTGAGATGTGGGGAAAACGCTTTAAAGTTTTGCACACTGTAAAATTCAAAATAAAACTCAACACTTATTTTATATTTACACATAATCGTCGATGCCATGTTCACACAGCAAAGAGCTTTCATCATCAGCATCTTTTTGTCCTTGTCTACGCAAAACTCTTCCAATACAGTAGCACGTCCGGTACTCCTCAGGTGAGCGCGTCTCTTAGCTGCCCGAGCAGGTATAGAAAACAGTCTGAGTATCGCTCAAATGTTCATAATTCGTCAATTTTGCTCCGATTGACTTGAAATTTCGACACAATATTTTTGCGATGTTATACATTCATTTAAAAAAATAAAAATAAAATGCAAAAAAAAAAGTTAAAAA
>JADDOH010018844.1:0-17784 GCA_016648135.1 Agrypnia vestita
TACCTATGAGATGGCAAAAGTGCATAGATAGCAATGGTACATACTTTGATTAAATAAATATATTATAATAAAAAAAAATCGGCTTTATGTTCCTCTCATACTAAACGCCAATTTCATATGTAAGGACCTAATATATCTATAATTTATTGTATAAATATCAGCATATCTCACCTGTAAAATGCAAATTATTTATTAGCTAGAAACTAAAATTAAATCACTTGTTAAATAATATCTCACACCTCGCAAACCAATGACTGAATATGTGAAATTATTTACCTGGAAAGATCGGTTTATAAAATATCATATAAAACAGCTTTTTATATCTAAAAAAATAGAATATTATGAAAAAATTAATTGGACACTTGATCTCAGAGCAACGCTCAATTATATTTCCATTAAGGATTATTCATCTTCCCATCAAGGAGAGTAAAATATTTTTATTTATATCCAGCCACACAAAGCCTCCCCTGCGCTGTGCGCCCTTGTGTGTGGCGAGGGTCGTGGGGAGGTATTGGTAGAAAGAGGAAACATAAAAGTCGGAAAATCATTCCATATCCGAGCGGTGGCACACTTGGATGATTCAAAGAAACAATAATTCGTTTTCATACGACTGATGTCTCTTTTTTTCAATATATAGTAATAAAATTTACGTGAGTTCAAGCTTATTTCAACAGGAATATTGGTATCTAGTTGTCTTTTGAATTCCAATATTGGTTTTTCAATCATTAATTGGGTATTAAGGGGAAAATTTTGATCAGTGATCCATGTTTTATATTGTTATCGAAATTGCTTTTACGTGAACTGTCCCTCTATTTTTACGATCGTGATCTCCAGCACTTTATCATTTTATTTATTTATTTAATTAATTTGAAAACAAAATGAAACCAAATATACAAGAAAATCTTATTTAACGCAATTTATTTTGCTTGTAATTACGTCGCGCCAGGAAAAATCACGTAAATCGAACAAAATAAACAGTACAACTAGTCCAGTATGATGCAGATGTAAAAAAAATAATCAAATTATGGTATTGTTAAAGTGTAAAAATATCGAAAATTAAGAAAAAAATCGTGAATTTTTATTTTCTGAATCCCAATTATAATAATTTCGTCGTCTGTCTGTGGGTTCCCGTTACTTCTAGTAACGTCTGTAACTTCTTTATAGTATTTTTTTGTCGATTTTTTTTCAAATTTTTATTTTTTATTTTTTACGAATTTGTTTTTATTAAATTTCTTTTTTTAAATAAAATAAACAAATACTTATTCCTTAGGAACCGACATGTTTAAGAACCGTAATTTTTGACTCTTTACATCTAGTAAATACATAACTAAATAAAAAATATTCAAACAAATGATGTTTGAATCAAATTTTTAATTTCAATTTTGTAATTTTATTTTGTAATTTTAATTTCATTTTGAAATTCTCGCTTTCAGTGTTACTTTCCATTCTTGGCTCTACTTTCAATAATCTTTATTACAGCATTCGATGTATATTTTGTTATACACAAATGATTAGATATTTTAATGCATAGTTACCGAACTAGGAATACGTGATCCAACATTTTTTTTGCAAAATAAAAGTTAAGAAAACTGTAAAAATGAGTAAAAAATAAAATAAAATAATAATAATAATGTTAAAAAAAGGAAAAAATATACGAAAAAAAATAGCAGTTCATCAAGTTAATAAATTATGATTTCTTAGATCCTTAATCTTATAATTTCCACCGTCTTGACTTTGTGAATTATTTTCCAAGGAACGAATATGCTCTGAAGACATAAAGTGGATCATATTAGTCTCTATTGTCACGTCTTTTCCTTAACAGATATGACATCCTTTAGCGTTGAACACTTGGTAACGATACGTTGATCCCAGCATCTTATTACATGACGTATTTCTCATTTATACAAAAGGCTGGTTCTCAATATTAAATACTTGAAATTAAAGAATTGTGTTAATGAAATATCAATGAAATAAAATCGTTAAAGGTCTTAATCATCTCTAGATAAGTAAACATGTGGTTGAAGTTTAAATATTTAGTGATTGAAATTTCTAACCAAAGTGATATGTGTATCAAATAAACAGCTTAAAAAGTAAGGTGGCTTCATTGTCGGGACGTTAAGAGGCAAATATATGAAAATCGAGAAAATATATGAAATAGACAAACAAATATATGAAAATCGAAAACATGGTGTTGGTATATAATTCGTGAGTCAGCTTTATAATTATATATGAAATCAAAAGTCCAACAATACTAGAAGTAACACATTAAGAAAGACACTGTCTAAAAACCTCAGAGACAGAAAACGACACATTTAAACATAAGATAAACGTGTGACGTGGAGGATTTTGTGAGATACAGCAAAATATAATACTCGAGAGACCACGTAGACAGGATGACACATAGAGGCATGCGAAAGACCTGCGAGTGTATGATTAAAAGATCATCCACCCAAAAGATGGAAATCTTTTGGGTGGAGACTCGTAGCTGCCGTCCATTAAAAACTAAACATATCCTAAGTCTACCATGATAATAAGAATGTAGTCATAGGCTTAGCATGTCCGTTGATGCGTAACTCTAACATCAGCCATAAATATTAAATACACTGGCTGCATGTAACAGTGTATAAACGTTAGCCAGGTTATGATGCTCACTTTACCTACCGACGTCCACGTATCGGCAGCTCTCCGTGCCATCTCAAATCTTCCATAGTTTACGTATTTTATTCATAAGTTCCAACCATTGTGACTCGTTTGAATAAATTCAGTGAAAAGAGTTTTTATTGATGATACCTATCGGCTACTTGTACCTGTACTCTAAGATATAATCTAACCAATGTTGCGTTTTGGGAACAATCATAATCTCTGACTCTCATCTGTTCTAGCACTTATCATATACACAACACTTAAAAAACTAGTAGGTCATATACATTATACGCACGCATAACAACTAAAGTAACTAATAGCTAACACACGTCAAACCAAAAAGAGGAAAATAAGACATCTATTTCTTTCAGACCCTACTCACTTAAATGTATCAGTCCTTGAGAAACTTAAGGTGGAATAAAGAACTTATATACATCGTGCACTACTTTCACGTTTTAAGGTACTTTTAATATCTCACAAGTCGTGAGAATATAAAGGAAAAAATGGCCCGACCAAATGTAAAGAATTAGAAGTTGAGTACTAAAAATACTTGTCGGCTCCTTATGCAAATTTTTAGAGGCAATTTTCTCTTTGACTTGGGATGACTTTGACTTGACAATGAAGTTCTTAGGCTGGTTTAATATCGTGATAGCGAGTATGATAGGGTCTGATAGGAACCAAAGAAAATATATCAAGTTGTCATTAAGCTCCAATTTTAGGGAAAACAGGCGTGCTTAGTTTAACGTTGGTTTCCGCGTTATCATAAAATTGTAATAAAATTAATAATAATTATTGTGTACATGATGATTTTCTTTTTATTGTTGACATTGAAGATTTATGTTTGTAATCTTCTTCTTCTTCTTCATCAGCCTTCGTCTTTCCACTGCTGGATATAGACCTCTTCCTTATTTTTCCATTCTTCCCTGTTGTTGGCTAATTGTAGCCATTTCTTTCCCCCCCACAGCGACAATATCATCGGCCCATATCTTTTGAGGTCTTCCGACGCCTCTTTTATTTTTCCAAGGTCTCCATTTCAGAACTCTGGGAGGCCATCATTGTAATATATAATATTTAATACTGTATTTTGTACAGACATGATATGAAAAAAATAACCACACATAACATTTCAGAACTCTGGGAGGCCATGTTTGTAATATATAATGTTTAATACTATATTTTGTACAGACATGATATGAAAAAAATAACCACACCTAATTCGGACGATTCTTGACGGACAACTCATTTGACGTTTGAGATGTACGTGACGTGTGATTTCTACGAGTAATACCAAAAATAACCAAAAATAAAAATAATAATTGTATAAAGTATTTTATATGCAATACAGTTTGGGTAAAATAATATTTAAAAAAATCAAAATTTCCATGCTGAAATTAGATGTGAGAAAAAAAATTTACAAAAAATTTAAAATGTCAAGTAAAATAACTCACAGTCCAAGTAAATGTTTTAGAAATAAATTCTATGTTCTTTGTATATTGCATAAGCACAATGATGTTATTGTTATATAAAATATTATAACACATGGTTGGATGCATACTTTTATTAATCAGCAATAACAGCAAATATAAGTGGCAATAAAAGACTGATATATGGATCTCTTGTCAGCAATAAAAAGAGGATAAAGGAGATATCTATGTATTTATATTATACTACATTCACGAGACATTAGTTCACATAGTCCAAAATAAATAGTTTTAAAAAACATTAGTCAACAAAATGCCGATGTACAACAAAATAATAAAAAATAAATAAAATACTTATTTCTGCAGGTAAAATTAGGTATAAATGGTACAAATTACAAATAAATGAATGTCATAGAAAACCTGTTTGAAATTTTTGAATTAAGATTTCATCCCTTAAAATAAGTCGACAAGGCCCTTAATGAAGTCCGTTTACACATTTAATTACGCTCCACCCTTGGAGATCCGCATACTAATATCATTAAGCTTAATTTATTTCAAATTGAAAACCTTACACCTATTAAACGTACAATTTTATAATCCTGCACATTATGAATGGATGTAATTTGTTAAATTGTTTTAAGATAATAATTTACCCCTTCATATTTAATCAATTTTTTACGGCGAAATAAAATAATCCATTTCTTTAATATTCCGAACTTATTTTTTGCAAATAGTTTAATTATCTTTTCAGTAACTTATATCAATTATGAAATAGTCATTCACTTCAATAAGATTCGAATTAAATTATAAAAACCTGGCAAAAATTTAAAATATAATTTTTACGAGATTTTTGTCACTCTGTTTGAACTTGTATTGAAGAGAATGATTTTAACTTTTCACACAAAATAATTCAGAAATACTGAATAAAAAATGCAAACATTGAATTGCATACCTCCACAACTATTGACATTAGGTCATGGTTGCTTGAACATTTTCGACTCATTATCATGGCAGAAATCCGCCTATATAGTTTTTGCTACTGGCTATAAGACTATAATAAAGAGCAATGTGAAATTTGTTTTCGATGAGATTTTTGCGAGCTTGTTTTTTCCTGCAGTTGAACAAAATATATTCAAGATGGCGCGAGATGTCTTCGGTGGGCCTGCACTGCTCCTGTAATGACTCTGGAACTCGCATTTCATGCAATAAAAAAATCTAAGAAAGGGGACTCCATGAATGAAATATTTCCAAGACGGCAGAATAACAGGAAACTGCAAATCTACTCTCCAGCGACCGCGCGGTACTCTTAAAATTCTATCTCTCTGCAAAATTTACGCATTTGAAGAAAAGATTTTTCGATATCCGTCTTCAGAAAATATAGATGTGCAATTATAAGCACTTTCGAATATAAAAATTATCTGTGAGTTCAGTTTAGTAATGGTCAAACCGAATATTTTCATTCGGAATATTTTGAGTTTGTTCAAATCTTTCAAAACAGTGCTTTTTGTCACAGAGACATCATTAATCAATTAATGTATGTTAAAGATGTCTCGCAGAGACGAAACTGTATGTGTTTATTGCCCCAAAGCATTTTCGTTCCCCTTTGGGGCAGGCCGCGTTGAGGATGGTTACAGCATACATGTAAAGCGTGGCACGCAATTTAAATATATACAACTTCCAAAAAATTAGTAGACATGGTAAATTCTATCATGGGTGGAAATGGCGAACGTTACATTGTGTAAAGTGATCACTTGAGCCACCTGTACGATAGGTCGTAAACCCTACGTACACTCAATAGACTTCTATACCTACTTTCCCATAATAAATACATACAGTATCGTCTCTGTGAGACATCTATAATGTACATTTATCGAATATTTTCAGTTTGTCCAAATTACTCAGAACACAGTACTGGATTTTGTCACAGGGACAATTTTGTCTTCTTTTGTGTTCTGAAAAAATTTGACAAATTTAAAATATTCTGAAGGAAAAAAAATAGTCTAAAAAGGAGTTACAAAAATTAAAATGATTTTTCAGGCGTATTCTAGTGTAATGCCAATAATTCGGAAGAACCTCGTTACACATATAAAGAATATTGCTAAAAATTTCCAATCAAAATAAATATCTTATTAGTGACATCTGTGGTTATTTAAGGGGAATGAAAAAGCTTTGGATGCCGGTCGTGCTAATGATTATTACAACACACATATGAAACAGGTTGTAAAAATTAAATATTCCTAATTATTAGACGTAATATTCTATCATGGGTGGAAATAGTGAACGTGTAAAGTGATCACATAAACCAGCCGTATGATAGGTCGTAAGCCTTATATCCAAAGACTTCCATACATCCCATTAAAAAATATAATTTCGTCCCTGTGAGACATCTGTAATATATATATTGATGGTCAAACCGTTATTTTAACCGGTTATTGTCGGTAATGTCGGTACAGTTATTTGTATCTGATTGTATCTATGATTGGTTACAACGGTAACTAAGATATGACAGATTTATAGTGCCGATGGTTGCCCGTTGAATTGCGAAAATTTAGTTGCCAATCGTCGTTGCAATCAGTTACAAATAGACTGAGAGCCTGCGACGCCCAGACCTTCGTTATATTATAAAAGCTGAAAATTCTTCTATACATGTCTCTTACACAGGTATAAGCAAACCTAGCCTATACAACCTGGGTCGCGGTGGCTTTGGCAGGTAACAAACAGGTAGTAAAGGTGAGTAAAATTGTGTTTCAAATTTGTGATAGTATAAAACTTAGTTTTCATATATTTTAACTTACAATCATATTAGAAACCGCCTCGTCTATTGGCGAACACTTCGGGCGGTAACAACCCCTTTCCAGACACCCTTACAGTATGATTATTTATAAATCTACTTTCGTCATAGTATAAAATCTGGCTTTTATATATGTTATTCAGAAAACTATACGAATAATGTTTCCACAATCCCCAGTCACTTTCGATGGTTCCCCTATCTTCCCAGGCACATTGAAGTCTACTCCAGGCGTGCGCGCGATGAATATACATGTACGTTGGTGCGAGTGAAATAGCATGATCGGTCCACGGCGATCTCTTTCTGCGCATCAGCAACTTGCTTTAATTATTACAGAAGCTGTTGAAGATAGTGACATTGATGAGGACGAATCCACAGAATGGAGTAGTGATGAAGATAATGGAAATACCGACGATGACGATGGAAATAATTTAAAAAAAATTTAAATTTAACAATACATTTTTTTACTTTGTTTTGTAATGGCTATAATTAAAAGTATAATTTAATTCTTTTTCCATTGATTTCATTACGATCTAATTTATTTTCTCTCCTTATAATAAAACCAACATACATACAAATTTATCTCCTTAACTTTAAACTTCAAGAATTTTATCATCGACTGCCGATTTTTCTTATTATTTTCTGCACAATACTTAAAAAAAATTATCGATGGATATTTTTTAACAACTTTCTTAAATCACAACTTGATTTCATAAAATTCACTTGAAAAAATTCAAATTTTAGTTGAATACAAAATTTAATTATAATTGCAAAAGTTAATAGCATAATGAATCGCATTATTACATTGTTGATTTCTTAATTTGTTGATATGAAAATTTTTTTACATTATTTTTTTTAAATTTACAATTTTAATCCGTT
Source organism: Agrypnia vestita (assembly GCA_016648135.1). Lineage (NCBI taxonomy): Eukaryota > Metazoa > Arthropoda > Insecta > Trichoptera > Phryganeidae > Agrypnia > Agrypnia vestita. Next base: position 7,732 of record JADDOH010018844.1, read on the forward strand.
ATAAATCTACATGATTAATTTTCTTGATAAATTTTGAGTATAGATCGCGCTATTTCACTCGCACCAACGTACATGTATATTCATCGCGCGCACGCCTGGAGTAGACTTCAATGTGCCTGGGAAGATAGGGGAACCATCGAAAGTGACTGGGGATTGTGGAAACATTATTCGTATAGTTTTCTGAATAACATATATAAAAGCCAGATTTTATACTATGACGAAAGTAGATTTATAAATAATCATACTGTAAGGGTGTCTGGAAAGGGGTTGTTACCGCCCGAAGTGTCCGCCAATAGACGAGGCGGTTTCTAATATGATTGTAAGTTAAAATATATGAAAACTAAGTTTTATACTATCACAAATTTGAAACACAATTTTACTCACCTTTACTACCTGTTACCTGCCAAAGCCACCGCGACCCAGGTTGTATAGGCTGGGTTTGCTTATACCTGTATAGGAGACATCTATAGAAGAATTTTCAGCTTTTATAATATAACGAAGGTCTGGGCATCGCGGGCTCTTAGACTAAAATCTCAAATAACGATTAGTGTGTTAATGTAAATAACATCTGGTTTGCGATTTCTGGGATAGTATGTTGTGTTTTTACGACCTCTCTTGGCAACGTTTCGCATTCCATTGCAGAGTCCTTCATCAGTTTTGATGGTATTCAATTTTTATTTTTTTACATAATGCTAAATAAAATTCATAATTAATAAAATTATAGCGAAATCGTTATATGTTTGTGTTAGCGTATAAACACCGTCATCTGGAGGCATTAGTTTTGTTAGCGTCGCGCCGGCCGCGAGTCACGTTGTGAAAACAGTGCCATCTTATAAGCGTTTGTGACGAACATTGTTACAGTGATGGAAATTATTAAAAAGAGAATTATGTATGACAATTTTTTTTGATATTGTAAAATGTAATCTGTTAGAAAACGATTGTGTGTAAAGTCAAATGTAATGGCAAATATCCCCTATCCACTTAAAAGAAGAAAACGGTTGTTCAGCATGATACTTTTTGTTGCATGATATAGACTGAGAGCCAGTGACCAGCCACGTAATCACTTCAGTATATTTGGGTATTACAACATTTGACTCGAGGGATTTCAGTAGATAACAGGTAGCTAATACTAGCTAAGATGAACTAAAAATTAACAAACCTGATTTTTTAATGTGTTTTACGGGACAGTAGATACTATACACTCATATTAATCACTAAAAGACGCTTTTTGCGAGTTGTTTCTTCAACCAGACGCTTTGAAGCTCTAGAAATAATCATACCATTAACGTTTTAGCAACTAATCTGAATTTTATTCGGGCCACTAATAAACAATTTACCTGATACCTCCTATTTTAAGGTTCTAATTGCTCATTTATTTGTACTGTACTGTTATCTGCCAAAATCTCCCGAACTTAAATGTGATAATATCCAAACTTTCTTACAAGTACAGAAAAAAACAGATTTAAAACTATAACATAAGTCTGGCAGTCGCTGACTCCTCCTCCAATAGTCTATGTGTATTATTTTTTAAATTAAAAGTTTTTCAAATAATACACAATTTATCAAGAATAATTACCTATACACCGGGACGTGAACGCAATTATATAAAGTAGGTGTAAAAAAGTATTAAAAAGTAAGTTAAATATTTATGGGTACTACATAAAATATCTGGTCACCATGGTAACGTTTTTAACGTATTTGTTTGCATATTTTTAGGAAATCACCAGAAGAGGGGAGATGGTGCAAACTAGTATGCCACACATCAACAATTTCACCCTTGGAATTACCTTGAACTTGGAACACCCTTGAAAATGGATATAGATACGTAATTACAAAATTAGTATTCGAATACTAAAACTGTAGGTTAAAATATTAATATAATATTTTTTTCTCTGCTACTCAAAGATCTAAGGGTCGGAATACATTAAGTATAATTACAAGTGAAAAAATAATCTTACCTGTAATTTCTCTGCGTAGAACACGAGACTCGCAAAGACGACTATGCCCAACACCAGGAAGAACACCAGCAGAGTAAGCTCCTTAGCCGATGCCTTGAAGGTGTGGATGAGGATTTTCAGCCCCGGGGAATGCCTGGTCAGCTTGAAGAGTCGAAGAATCTTGATGATTGAGATAAACTCCAGGATGTCAGTCTTGTCACTGACCTTCTGCGTCATACTGTACTCCACGATCACGTCCATGTAGAAACTCAACGTGGCTATGAAATCTATCACGTTTACCGGTGATTTTATGAACTGGATCAAATTGGGCGCTACCTGTGGAAGAAAATATAATGTTAAATCCAAAGTTCTAAAAATAATATATACCCAGTAAATAAATAAGACATTTCCATAATGATTTAATTAATAAAAGTTGAGCACACTTTGACATTTAACGGCGGAAGAATTCCTCGGGAAGAATTCTTTTAAATTAATTTCTGTACTAAAATGGCAAAATACTGTGTCTGTCTTTGACGCAACTTTACAGCAGATCAAAAAAAAAGTTTTGAAATAGAAAGATATTATAAAAGATTTATATGAAACGAAGCACAATTTATAGCCCAACATAAACTTTTTGTTTTTTAGATGTGGATCATTTTTTGGAGTAATCTTCATAAATGATAAAAAAACAAGATATACACCCTTTTGCCATTTTGTTTGTAATGCTAGAAATTATCTAAATGAAACGAAATAAATAAATATCCCGAAAAAGCGTTCAGGATTCAGGTGTCAAAATATGGTAGGCCAAAGGGTTGAAGTTTTTTTTCTAATTCCTTATAATAATACCACACACTTTTATACTAAAGTACATCAGCGCTAATTGCGTTAATGCTTTTGATAAACTATTTTATAAATATACTTTATTATTATAAAAACCTTATGTTCCGCAAATTAAAACATGAAATTGAAGGGTTAAAAAAGTCAAATAAACCCTCCATATATTTAACTGCAATTCAAAAAAAATGTTAAAGAAGGTATGAAAACGTATGGTGTGTATCTAGAATGGTCGATATGAATGAATTTTTATGTCTACGTAGAGACATCCGGACGCCGATATGTACTTTAATATTTTTCATCTAAGATTTTTATAATTATATTTTTAAATTATAATCATAATGTCACCAAAAAATAATTTTGCTGTGTTTGAAGAATAAATTATTTGAATTTATTTGTAATTCTTCATAAACCGGGTAAAACCGGGTACTATGAAACAATGAAATTCAAAAACCATTATTTTCATAAATCCGTTTTTGTGTAAGCCGAAATAATAGTTGAATAGAAAGAATGTTTAAAATATCATGACTGGAATAAATTTCAACCGGTAAAGCGATTAAAACAAGCAGACTTCAATAATGAATAATATTATATTAAGAGAATCAACTTTTCCGGGAAATTCTCTTTTGCAAAATAAACAACCAAAATATTTTAGGTTTTCAATTAAATATTCTCAAAGTACTTCCCCTCAAGTAAAGGGTGGGTATTACGGAAACATATTAAATCAGAATTTCTGAAATTCACTAAAGCCTATTTTAGCGATTTTCCACTCGTGTTAAATTTATATGGTAATACTGTCTTATATCCGAAACTCTTTTTAAGGTGAGCGCACTCGGCGCTTTAATTTGAACACAAAATTATGACGACGTTTATCTTGATATATTTTAGGGAGATTTCGACGTAAATTATCACGGTTAAATAAACGTGAGAGGATCAATGTACGTAAAAAGCTATTTTAAGTACATTAAATATAATAATATTGAACAACGCAAGATAAATAAATGGGTTTTAAATAATACATACAATAAGTAGAAACTACATAATTCTGGAAATAGACAGCTGACTGCATTGTGTGTATTCGTAATAAAATATTTTTAATTTTTGTATTTCAAAGAGTGTTTCAAAAATTTGAAAATTGATTAATTTGTAATTCAACGAAAAATATTATAATCTTCACATAGTTTTAAAACAAGAAATAAGACTTAATAAAATATTTCAATTTCTGAAATATAAATTTTCACACATATTTTTTAATTCAGTAATATTTAATTAAAGTTGAATGGTAAAAAATCAAATTAACTTACTCCATAAAAAATTTTCCTTCTCCGTTACAACCCCCTACTCTTCCTTCTCACCCTCAATCTGACACTCTTTCCCTTTCTGACATGCTTCCTCTCTCTCTATTTTAGTTGTTACTTTCTACGTAATGTAAATTTCTGTAGGTAATTAGGTTAGCATACATTATTCTGTCACATCTTGAAGAAGGTTGGGTCCAACTGAAACTTGTTGATATTGTATATTAAAACAAAAACGTAGTTTAAAACAAAATATATTTGTATTAAAAAAAATATTCATAAATGTTTTGATCGTTTTTTGGTCACCATGCCATAAACGATTGAAAGTGATATTCGAAAAAAATTTATTGCAAAAACGAGTAATTGTCAGATATTCGTTTTCAATACAAAAACCCATTTAATCGATCTGCATTCAATGCTGCAATCAAAGTTGTATAGTTTCTAAACTTTTGAATATGGTACCGTTTGAGGTCAAAAATCGATAAAACGTAATTGCGGGTAGATACTTGGATTTTTTTTTTGAAAATGGCACGTTTTTCGAAAAGGACCATCGTCTCAATAATAAATCCATACTGATTTATTGTCAGCTATCCCATTATTTTTACTTGCGAGGTAACGAATATTTCGATCGTTTTTTAAGATAGTCATTATTTGCCCCAATCATTTTAAATATTCGAGGCTACATTTCTGTTAGTATGAGTTTTAATTCTTTTTATGAACCTCAATATAATAGTCGACTATGATCAGTGTAGATTTTTACTACTCAATTCTTTGAGCGTCATTAATATATATTTTTTTCTTTATTTGAGTTAATATAACTTCTAACGCGCATACACGAGTAAACTCATGATTTAAAAAAATATTATTGGTTAATTTGGCGTTATTGCTGTAGAGATTATTAATGTAGATCATTATATTGTGTAAAAAACATAAACTATGTTACCTCTAATACTAACACTTCATTTTTATACCTCACCTATATTATATGTCTCTAATACTCTAATACTTCACCTGTCGATGAGAGATTCTATTACTATTGAAACTTGATTAGTTAAATATATAAAATTATAATTAGGCTCATGCGGTCAATTTAAGGTTTACACATTTTTATTATTAAGTAGGTGTCCAACACTTTATTAAACTTCTTAAGTATGCGTGCATTAACTTTACATTTGATACTTTCCTAATCTGTAAAATATCATTTAAGTGAAGGCACGAATGACCTCATTTTCATGGCATTCAGTCTATTTTCGTTCCAATTTAGTCATCTCTAGGATTTACTTCCATATGTATTGTTATCGGGACCATTATGCTCAGCAGGCAAATTTAATGATATTCTCCAGAAAATTCCATCATAGTAAATATCTATGAATAGCAGTTGCTCTTGTTGTAGAAGGACCAAATAAAAATTTCATAAAACTAGAAAATTAAGCCGTGTCTTCTACGGCTTTAATTATTTTAATAAACTTTCCGAACTGCTAACTAACTAACTTACAATCAAGTCGTTTTTCCGCAGGAGTAGGCAGAGAGGGTAGTCCGTCACGTTTATATATCTTGGCACACTAGTTTTGCATTAGCTACATTCGTACTTCTTATCATGTACGCTTACGGATGTTGAAGCTTTTAATAGGGCTCCAATATTTATTTTTCTGATTTTTCCTTAACCATATTCTCTTTGTGGCAAAAAATCTCTCTTGATTCTATCTATCACGCTACAGCCAATATTTAATTAATAAGTAAGAAAAGAAAAACGTATGTACGTAATTCAATAAATTCCTGCCGTACAACTAAACTATAAATTAATATTAGGTCCTTACATATGAAATTGGCGTTTAATATGGGAGGAACAAAAAGCTGATTTTTTTTTATTATAATATATTTATTTAATCAAAGTATGTACCATTGCTATCTATGCACTTTTGCCATCTCATAGGTAGTTCATCGATCCCTTTACTAAAAGAACCATTCGGACGGGAATCAATAAAATCTTTGAAGGCGGTTTGGACTGCCCCATCGGAGTTGAATTTTTTCCTTTGCAAGAAATAATCCAAATTTCGAAAAAAATGGTAATCTGTTGGGGCAAGGTCCGGAGAGTACGGTGGATGTTTTAGACATTCCAATTGAAGCTCCTCTAATTTGGTAGCCGTCTGTTGTGCAGTGTGTGGTCTAGCGTTATCATGAAGCAGCAGTGGCCTAGAGCGATTAACCAGCCTCGGTTGTTTAGCAGCTAGCTTTTCCATCATGGTTTGCAGTTGCTGACAATAGACATCTGCCGTAATCGTCTGGCCAGATTTAAGAAAGCTGTAGTGAACGACACCAGCACTAGTCCACCAAACGCTCACAAGTAACTTTTTTGGAGTCAATTTTCGCTTGGGGCATGGTTTGGCTGGTTCGGCAGGGTTCAGCCATTGCGATGAGCGCTTCCGATTATCGTACAGGATCCACTTTTCATCACAGGTAATGATTCGATTTAAAATCCCTTCATTATTGTGCCGGTTGAGTAATGCAACGCAGCAGTCAACGCGTGTTTGTTGATTTGCTTCACTCAATTCGTGAGGTACCCACCTTTCAAGCTTTTTCACCTTACCAATTTGCTTCAAGTGGATTAAAACAGTTTTATCACTAACACCGCAGCCTGCAGCTAACTCGGATGTGGTTTGCGATGGATCCGCTTCCACAATAGCTTTCAATTCTTCATTATCAACTTTGGTCTCCGGCCGTCCACGGGGCTTGTTCTGCAGGTCGAAATTTCCCAGAACGAAAACGTTGGAACCAAAAACGCACTGTGTTTTCTTTTGCGGCACCGTCGCCATACACATCATTAATCCTTCGAGCCGTTTCTGCAGCACTGGTGCCACGTTGGAACTCGTACTCGTAAATAATGCGATATTTCAAGTTTTTCGTTTTGTTAACTGAGTGACGCAAAGAAAAAAACAATTGAGGAAAAAACAAATGAATTATAATTTTCAAAACACAAATACATGAGTAAATAGCTGTATAAATTTGGATTTGGAATTCCTAACCAAAGAGAAGATATTTGAGATCAAATTTGCCAGTACGGCAAAACGCCAATTTCATATGTAAGGACCTAATATTATTTATTAAGCACCTAAAGTGCATATAATGCACTATTGGTGCGACATTTTTTATATATTTTCGTGTTTTTGCATTTATTTTTAGTTCAAACGAAGTTCCAAACGTTTCGGACAGAACAGAGTGATGCTTCTATTAATAAAAGTATAGATACCTACCGCCGTACTACAACTAAGTCTATGATTAGTTTTGAAGTCAATAAGTTTCGATACCACTGTGTCTTCAACATACAGACGCAATTGTTCCAAAAACAAAAATATGTAAAAGTATTGGGATTTTTTGGTGGTGATATGGAACGTAGATTGATAGAGAGACATTTAAGTGGATTATAAACAATAATTAAGTGATTTTTAACATTTCAAAATTATCTAACCTAATACTTTTATACATTTTAAAGTGCAAAATTTCAAATCAGTTTCTATTTTTAAATCTACGACTCGAAAAGCCGGTTTGAGAATTCTGAAAAATTATATTTAAAAAAAATATATTTCTACTCACCACCGATCTAACAGCCAGCTCGATTGTGAACCAAACGTTGCACACCAGCTCCACGTAGAAGAACGCCTTGTGCGGCTGTCCGTAGTTCTCCTGCCACTTGTTCGCGGTGCTGGCCAGGTATTTAAACTTTCCGTCGTGCGGATTGGTCCTGTGGAGATTTCCATAGAACGTGCTGTACTCGTTTCGCTTCCTTATCCTCATCAAGTTCCTCGGCTTGTCTACGGTGACGTTGGTCGACTTGATATCGGTCGAGTTCCTCTCGCCGAGTCTCTTTAGATTTCCATCGGCCGGTTTTCTCTCCGGATCGCTGGACCAGGATGTGATGTTGGCGGGATTGGAGATGGATATGTTGGAGACCCCCACGATCGGGGGGTATAGCGAGTACACTACCCTGAGGTCGGGGTGAGTTTTCAGGCAGAATGACAGCACCGACACGCAGATGAAGAAGACTGATATGACCGATATGATCTGCAACAATAAAATATGTGTTATTATTAACTGAAGACCCGACGGCAAGAAGTCGTGAACTAACATTCAAGTCATTTTGAGATAATTAGACATTTGCATTTCGCCTTTGAAAAATAAGTTTTATTGCGAAGTCAAGATTAATTTTAATTGAGTTATGATGTCACTAAAATATCAAAAAAGTATTTACGAAGTAAAAAAACGTATTTATGCACAAAAAATAAAAATATATTTATTTTCCCTAAAAAAAATGTAGTTAACAACCATTTTTCGCCTCTGAAACTCATTTTTAAAAGAATAACACCGTTTTAAAATTGGTAAAACACGAACATCAAACAATCAGTGATAATAATAGTGATATTAAAGTATTTATTTTCGAGAGATATACTGAAAAATAGTGTTATTTAAAGAAAAGCGTTAAGTTTAATTCGTATTAAGTGACTTTATACAACACCAAAGGAACCACAACCTCTCCTATATATCTATATATATATACCCAATATTATATATATCTAGTAAATATTTTATTATCGATATGATCTTTTCTATCTTCTTACTTTACTACTCCGTATTTTTCATTTTTTTATTACTTCCCCACTTTACATCAATTAATACCCTGCCCGTAGCGTCTGATCTTTTCTTTATCCCCTTTATGTTTTTTATTACTGAGCGGATCTGTCCGTTTTATGTCGACCGTACCGTAAATTTTCTCTGGTCTGTAAAGAGGATCTCTTTGTGCACTCTTTTTCCCTTAGGCGGAAAAAAAAAATTCCTGGAGGTTCCAAATTTGCGAGAGCCGCGACAGGCAGATGTAGACACACTCTCTTCTGGGCCCCGTTAAGGGTAAATATTCAAACATTCTGATACCTTAGATGTAAAATAACGCTACTAGCTGTGGATTGTTATTATAATTAGTTTTTTTTTGTTAACTAGGGTCCGCGCAGCTCGCACGTCCCGCGCATTTCCGTACGCAAAATGTGACAACCACGCAAAATGGGACAACCACTTGGCGACATGTTGCTCTCTGGCAATTCCAACAAAATCATCGGAGGAATTCCTGAGGTTTGGAAGAGTCCATGATGTCCAGAACCTTTCAATCCATACTTAAGAAACCGAATTTCATGTGGCGCCTTGGGACACGAATAACCTCAAAATTTACCGGACTGTCAAGTACCACCTATACATTTCTCTTTTTGTGCAGCGTAATTACAGCAATCTGCGATGGAACTCTCCTATTACTTTTAACAATGATATTAGAACAATCCTATAGAATGTTTTCTTGATTTTATATTTAAAAATTTCAGTTTAATAGTATTTTTACAAGTAATCCTTGCCAGGCAACGCGCTATGGTTATAAATAAATTCTTATTTTCCGTTAATTGTAACATGCTGCGCCTTCAATGAAATCCCTATATTATAATTTCTTGTAAATCTTTAAGTTTCACACAATTTTATCTTTTTTTTATGTGACCGAATTGATTCGAAATTATTTTATTGTATAATATGCAATCTGGTCTAACCTAACATTGATTTTATAATTTTGCTAAATCTGTGAGAGAGCAAATTTTCTATCAATTAATTAATTAAACATGTAAATTCCTGTCAACAGACAACTTGATTTTTACTTTAACAATATACCTCTACGTCCTATCTGGAATCCATAAAGCAATGTATCTTGTTTAGATTTCTAGCTAGTTAAACTAAATAAAAAAAATATTTAATCAACGGACCCACATTCTCCTAGCAATACCGTCTGGCGGTCGGGACATGATGTGCATGTAAGTCCGAGTAGCATTTTAATTGTAAACTAAATGGTATGTCGGCTAGCCAACATCACAATGTATATATGTTTTGCTTGAGGTTTCCGCGAGCGCTATTGTATATGACAAAAGTAGATTCTGGAATATATATATATATATATATATATATGT
>JADDOH010018846.1:0-20259 GCA_016648135.1 Agrypnia vestita
ATGAATTTTTTATAATTGACATAATCCAACGCTTCGCAAAAAGTAAGTCGGAAATATTGAAAAAATGCAAAGTTTGATATTGCATATCTCCATAGCTTTTTATATAAGGTCACGTTTGCTTGAACGTTTTCGACTCATAATTAAGGCCGGAGATCATCTGTAAAGTATTGTGGACTAGCTATGTTACACCCTGTATATTAATTTGACCATGAACTAAAAAGATTATTCTCAAATTTTAACATTTTTCAATGAGGATTTTATCATGGATATATTAATATTATAACGAGGCTAAAAATAATTGCGCACTTCTGTCACATGTCACAACACTATCGAAGATTCCAGAACGGCCTCGCGTAATCTACGGCTTTCGGGAAGCATCGAGAAACATCTATAAAAGCCTGGAACTTAATAACAGCATTAACGATAGCGATAACAGAAGCGAAGACAGCCGCGAGCTGCGAGCCAGTATGGCCAGTCGAGCGATAATTCGACAGCGAATAATCTGAAAAGTTCTTATGTAGCGAAATAAACTTAACTAAAATTCCAGCGTTTCACTAATTCCTCCCGCGGCCACGACACGTACTAATATAATTTCTTATTGCAGTTTTGGGTCTGTGTTTTGATGACACTGATTTCGCTTCTTATTAATTTATTTTCTTATGAATTTCTTTTGTTATTAATTTTAAATCAAATCGGTCAATTGAATTAATGAATGCAAATAAGATTAATTTTTGTATGAGTACGAATAGGTGGAAAAGTAGCATTTTAATAATTTAATAACAAAGTCAGCGAGCATAATTGTTACCTTTATTAGATGGATAAAGCAAAACTTAGTCGGTATTATGTCTGCGAATAATTATATTATTGTCTCTATTAAAATATTATTCTAACTTAAAGTAGGTAAGGATATCCAAGTATTCTAGAAGAAAAAAAAAGAATTAAGTTTAAATGCAAATGGCAAGCCGAAGTCCTTAAACAGCCAAATAACGAGTCAAAAAGGCTAAGATGCTGTCAGATGTGATATCTCCAGAGGATCCCATAAGGTAATAAATAAGTTGGGCGGATAGGGACCTTTTAATGAGCGGTCTCATATATAGGTCCAACTCATTCATGGCCAGGTTAGTATTTTTGATGCTAATTGGCAACCACGCTACGTCGCAGAGCAGCACAGCAGCAATTCAGCACTGCACAGCTACAAAAAAGGTCTTTCACAGTGCAAAATTTATCACAAAGCAGACATAAAAGTAACCACAAATCTTAATGGTGATAGACATTATGTAAGTAATATTATACACAATAATTTAACACACTACATAAAAGCAAAATACTCAGGAATAATAAACCATAAATATACCGTGAGGAGACAGCGAAGGTGGACATACAATTTTCGAAAGGTGACCACAGCTCAAAACAGAAAGGCATGGGGAACAGTCAGCCATGGACCTGCAATACTCGTAGAGCCAGCCATTACAATACGAATGTAATCTAGCCAAGTTTCCGACAAAACAAAACGCTTTGCAGCAAATCCCGCTTTCGCATGAAACTCGAGATTTCCTGCATATTTTAATAACAGCATTCTCGCACCTCGATAACTGGTTACTAAACCCTGTCTGAGATGCCTACGGTCGGTTATGGGGGAGGTGAGGAAGCGGGGGGACATAGACCAATACCCGTTTGTACGGAGCCGCGCGGGGGGGGAGAGGCCAGTCTAGACACAGGCCAGACTGCGCCGGGACAGGGAGGTGCAACCATTTACATAAGAGCATATTTAAATCATCTGTCGTAATATCGCCTAATTGGGATATCCCTATTATTACGGCTGAATATAAATGAGGTTATGGAGATTATAGTGAACGAAAGCGACCATGAGAATTTATTAGAAAAAGATTTTTAAACGATGTATAGTGGAATTGATAGAACACTTGATAACAATGTTATATTCTGCAAAATGAGAAGTTTATGGGTAGATAAACTTTACGTATTCAAGGCATTAGACATGGGGTATAAGGTAGGATGGAAAGAATACGATGAATTGAGATTACACAATCTATACAATGCAGTCCCCAGGTATATAAATAATTGAAGGAAAAGATAGAGAGGAAAGACCAAAAAAAATCCACTTAATAATTAATCAGTAAGGAGAAACTACACCAACAAGCTACTCAAATTTTCTATTAGCTATTTGCTTTTCAATTTTATATATTTTTTCCATTTATTTCATCGCCTTTTTTGTGCTATGAATATGTGAGATTAAATAAATGTGAATTGTAGCTGAAAATCACTATTCTTTGACGTGCTTTCTATACTACGTATAGACTTAATCGAGCAGAAGATGGAATACAAATAAATCATTAGAAAATTAGAAATTTAAATGGATGAAAACAGAAAAATGGCCTTAAACTTTAATCAAAATCAAGATGAAGGAAGGAGATATACTTTGTCTATCTCAACACAGAGCTTTCTAGTTAGGCATAGTAAAATTAAACCTTAACGAAGTAAAGTATGCAATAAATATATTTAAAAAATCAAAAGTATGAAATCAACACAGCAGTTGGAGTAGTATGATTAAAAAGAGGACCAAAGAGAATGGTAGAGTTATTTAGATACCCTTATCTAGCAATGGATCGAAAATTACTTAAGATTATTAAGATAAAGATGACTTATTTAAACAATTTTTATTAATCAATTAGAAAAGACATACAGAAAAATTCAAATTAACGAAAAAATATTCAAATGCCACCGGGACTCGAACCACGGACCTCTCATTCTATCCGGGAACGGCGCGTTATCTAATTTCGCCATGGCACTCTGGTAAGTTAACGAAAAATTTTCAACCTTATATGTAGTCTCTTTTTAATTGATTAACATTTTTATTCCATTTTTAAAGCAATCCACTTTTTATAATGCAATAATCACGAATACCTTCGCGTATCTATCGCTAGAGGACGCCAGAAATTAATTAATTTCATTTTAATTTTTGTTAATAAATTGCTTAATAATTCACAGAACTTTGTTCTCAAATTACAACTTCACAATAAGAATGTGTTTCCTTTAATATTTAATATGACTTATTTAATTTACTTGAACGAAATCGTGTTAATAAACCTTTTATTTGGTTTTATGTATTATGTATGCGTAATATAGTAATATTGACCTGTGCGCCTTCTACTTAACTGGTATATTTATATTTTAAAAAATTAATAAAGCTTTTTTTATTATAATTTTAGTATAGTAATTTTATATAACGTAATTTTTTTCTTCTATCCTTGTAAAAAGAATTTTTAATCACTTTATACTCCCTTTCCTCTTTTAGCAGTGTTGTAACGAAATGTGTTAGTTTTTATTTCATACTTTATTAAATAATTAATTATTCTTTTAAGCTCAGAAGAAAAGTGGTTATATTTAAAAAAAAAATCTAAAACGATAAAAAAATATATTTTTTCACAAATAAATTCCACACACCTGAGATTCTACGGCTTGTTGGATACACGATAAACAAATGTAAGAGCACCGCTAACGAAGAATATGAATGTGTTGTGTTCGCAGCATTCCAAGGTGGCTGCATCGGCACACAGTGTCGGCGGCGGGCAAATTTTGACAAATTGACTTCTCAAATACGGCCGCTATACTTCAACAGTGTGGGTGCTAATAAAGCAGGGGCGCGTCTGCCAGTCGGAGCAGCGTCAGAAGGAGCCTAAAGAATTTGCAATATTTTTATATTTTATGAACACAATTACTGGAACAGAATGTTAGTTGTTGGAGCAATTTTATGATTAAAGCCATGTATTCACTAGGGGACAAATCGCGAAACATTCCGCTCGGCATGTCGCATCAACATCTACGCTCATGTTTCGGGGACAATGACGCGGCCATTTGACGTGTACACACCGGGACTCGCATATCTTGTCGCGGAAATGTCATGTGATGAGGTTATGGATGACAGCTGCGGTATCTCATTTGGCGAAAACGGGGTTCCGCGCAATTCGAAATGTTTTTTTGGGTCGCAATTTCAAATTAACAAGGTTTTACTGTAGTAAATTGAATATTATTATAACAAGGTCCTTTTTGCAAATAATTATTGTTTTCCACGTCACGGAAATGTGGCCCTAGGAGGTTATGATGTCAACTGCGTATCTGTTTATATTAATGAGTTTATCGAAACGTAAGAGGAGAAAAAAGAGGAGAATGCGAAATTCTTTACTGCAAAGAAAAAGAAGGACGGACATTCTATGCGATCTTCGATCGATACAGCTCGATGAGTTCAAGAACAATTTCGTTTCCCCACACTGTCATCTTGACAGATACAGCGCATGCGTATTCACTTGTAAACATACCACGTGGTACTGACGCTCCACGGAATGTTGCAGTGAGTACGCTCGGGTACCGTGCGCACGGCAACGTTGCCACGGCACGTAGAAATGCCGCGCTATGTTGTGCGCGCCGTCGCGGAACAGTGCACGACATTGCAACGTCACGTAGACTCTGTGCCACGCGTGCTGTTGAGGGACAATTTGTCCCCTAGTGAATACATGGCTTAACTTTAACTCTGGTTCGGGTTTTCTACAGGGAAAAATCGAACTAGAAGCTCTCTAGATACGAAGATGCCACTACCAGTTTGCAGGCGACTTTGGCGTTGTTTGGTCCGTCCGGTCTCCGCTCTCTTCTGTGTAGATACCAAATCCGCTTAAAGCACCACTTTAACACACCAAATGTTTAATTATATATTATAGGTTTTATTACCAAAATTCAACCGCTCGGTTCGAGATGTCCCCAAACAAACTGTCTCGTAGCAACCGTCATACACCGAGAACTCCGCGCTCGTATGTATTTCCTTTTATAAAATTTCCGACCAGAGACAAACAGATTTTTTGCTCGAACATTAGTAAACTTAGTAAAAACCACTACCAGATTTATGGTCTACCGGTTTCGAAACGTACCCGTCTCTTCGGCAGGACCAACACTACACTATTACATTCACAACACTATACACCCCAACCATATATTGTCAAACTATCACCACTATTGTTCACATGCGTGTTAATCTTGTCAGGGACGAGCATGCACTGCCGTTCTGTTATTATGTCTAACCACAAAGTTAATGCTTTAAATATTAATAATATTAATAATACAATTACTGGATTTTATCCGCAGAGGGATAATATTTTTTTATTTATTAGAGACACTAACAGGATAATAGGTACATAATACTCTAATAATAAAACATTATAAATGAAGACTATGCCCATTATCCCAATTACAAGTGTCTTCGGCACGCTCTAGTAACATGTATTTTTGCATTTAAGTATATTTTACATGTACATTTATGTGTATTGTATATTTTGTGTTTGAATGTAGTGCGATTAGTATTTAATAAATAATTGATTTAATGGGTCTATAGGTTCATGTCATCGTTTAGAAAATGGATGTTGTGTATGAGTGAGTTTTTGAACGATGATAAGGTATCTGCAAGAATATCAGCATCAATGTTAGGGTCAGCACAATACATATTATGTGTGCGACACAACCTTGTGATGGGAGAAAAGTAACCAACATTATTAGTGTGCTGGCTTATTGTAAAGATCTCCGGGTTTCTTAATTAAATTAAGAATATTATGAGTATTAACTGGTCTGTAAACGGAGTAAAAAAATTAAAACAATCTTCAGACGTAATCTAGCATCTGCGATAGCCGATAATTTTTTTTAAACTGGTAATGGCAAAACAACGCACTGCATACTGCGTTTTTGAAGCAAACATAATATAGATGACACGTCACTATATACGCGTTTGAATTTGTTATATTTTCAACCATTTATATTCTAGCCTAGGAATTAAACGTCATAAATATACTTGCCCACAGAAAAAATAAAATGACCTATAATATTTCTACACATTAAATAATAACCAAATTAAAAAAAATATTGATTCACATTCTAGTAAAAAAAATAAAAGTCTCATTTACCATCGGCGACATCTATTTTATATGCTATTTCATTATAATAACTAAATTTCTAACCACAGATGGCGGTAGATTAGTTGTTGTATTATTATTTTATTTTGGAAACAAACATTAAAATCATCCGATTTTTTACTAAGCAATATTGTTATTTCTGTATCTTGACAGTTGTTGTATTACATTGTGACGCCGATTTTTTGACGTTTTATGTTTGACAGGTTTGAAATCAATGAATGTAATCAATTAGAAAGCTCATTATTCATAATTGTAAATAACTTAATATTTGTTCGTTTTAAAGCTTTCTGATTGATTGAATTCGTTAATTTCAAACATCTCAAACTCTTAACATCGAAATTGGCGGCAATAGAATGTTATACGTACCTGTCAAGATTGGGATAAAGACCTGACATTCCAATATCGCTATTTTCAGAATAGCACAGAATCACAGTATAGTAAAGCATACAGTATTATATCTTCATACAAACAGCCGAAACGACGCCCTTCGAAATCTCGGTATACTTCGAACTGCTCAGTCGCCGCAGGGCTGCAGTAACGTACGGACGCAAGCAGGGTGAGACGCTCCCACGCATACATTTAGGTCAATTTATGGCACCCCAAACCATAAACAGTCAGTCAATGAGCAGCCCTGGTGCGTTTTTAACCAAGTTTAAGTACCAAGCGGCCGTAGGTATTTATTTCAAGGACACTGCCAAGATAACATACTGTATGTATTTATTATACTGTGACAGAATGTAATAAAATCATATATACCTACCTATCTAAAAAAATGTTCATCAAGTACGATCACTGAAGTTTTCTTAAAACTGGTAAAACTAAAAAAAAATAATAAACCTACAAATAGAAAAATATTTAGATATAAATCTCAAGAAAAAAAAAATACATAATAAAAAAGTAAAATGTATACATAACATTTTTTATATATAACTTTCGAAGTTTGATGAATGTGTGGTGGTCAAGAACAACCACACATCTATCATTAAAATAAAAATACGCTTCAAAAAATTACACAAATTTACGTATATGCCACATTATGATGTACAACTCCGAGAAAGGGTGGAAACTGGCCTTTCTGGAGAGTGAAAGTCTGAAAGACCTTAGAGCAATTCACCGAATTTTTTGAGAAATGAAATCAAAAATAAATGTTCTAGAATTTGTTTAAACAGAAGTAATTGTTTGCAGTTGGTTTGTTGTTAAAATTATGGAATTAACCACATAAATGTAAAATTTTAATATTTTTGATAAAATACCTGTGATAGCTGATATTTTTCTTCCCGTTTCCAGTCCTATTAGAACACCCCTTCGTGGCACAAGAAGGCATACAAATTTTTTGTATTATTTTCACTTAAATACACAATTATTATCCAAAATACGGAGAACAATTTGACAGCTTTACTGCCTTTCTGCCCTCGTTCGTAACTATGAGGGCAGGAGAAAGCTTACAAAGCAATTAAAGACGTACCCGACTGGGTGATTTTTTTTGTCCCCTTTTTTCTCATGCGTTACTATATTTTTTAAACTGAGTAAACTCTATTTTACCACGCGTGCAGGACACTGTAATTGACATTGAAGGTGACTCCTCACCTGAATTGTAAAATGTTTTATATGATTTTTGTTTTTGGTTATGTTACAAAATCGGCGGATGCATCAATCGTCGAACGATCTACTTCTGTATTTTTAAAAATATTTTAAAACTTAATGCCGCCACGCTCTTTTATTTAATTTTTTATATACGTTCTACTATTATCTCTTCATTTATTCACTATTAGTTAAGGGGCGAGATTGCGAAGATACGCCACTGTTTATTTAATAAATGTTTATTTTTTACAAGAACAGTGATATCTCTTGTAAAATAATTATGAACATACCTACCTTAAAGAAATTTTCAGTGTATTTTATTTAATACTGTTCTGCTTGGATATCTCTTTTTTTGATTTCTTAAGTTATTATTTTTATTTTTATTTAATTAAATATAAGGTATAAATACATACATACAATAAATTGAAATTTTTTTAATACTTTGTAGTCATGTAGACATCATCAGTGAAAAGAAGCTCTTTTCAATTCAATTTCAATTTATTTATTTTTATATAACATTTACATTACAAATACAAATTTAATTTGTAAATGTTATAAATAAGTTAGAAATATATAAACATATATAAACAAAAACAAATATTAAACATATACAAAATCATTCACATCAAAGGTGTGGGAGAATCCTGCTTTGGAATACCCTCTCAGAGACGTGAATGTCCAGAGGAATATTGTTCTCTTGATGAGAGAGCCTTCTTATTTTATATATAGGTACGTATGCGAGTCATTTAATAATACGGTAATAAAAGGTAATTTGATAATAAAGTATTTTGAAAAAAAAAACATAAGTTTAAGATGATTTATAAATTTAAGATGGATTTTAGGAAATTATATGATATATCTTATATTAACTAGTATTTTTCATTTTATAGCCTACATTTTTTCAGTACATTCTATATTTACTTAAATATTTACATTTACATAATTAAATAATTATCAATTCTTACAATCTATGATAACATCCTATAATCTACAATTCTATGCTATTTTTACAATAATTTTAATGCTTATTTTTAAAATCATTCAGCTTATTTACATTCTTCATGTTTTCCGGCATCTCATCATATATTTTTACACCATTTTTTTAGACAATTTTGTGTAATAACTATTTTCTTATATGATAATCATATTATATTCCTATAAATAGTTTTATAGCTACGTAAATCACTATTTTCAACAATTTTCTTTAAAAAATATTGCTGGTAGCTTGTGTACAAATCTGAGAACGTTACAAATAAGTATTTTATTATTTCCATCCAACTGAGTGCACTTTTCATTCCTTCAATTCTGCTATACATAATTTTTTAAGATGATTTTCACTGTCCTGTTTTGCATCACTTGTAGTTTCTTTATGTTTCCTTCATAGGCTATTTATAAGACTATGTGACAATAGTTTATTTGAGGAGTAATGATTGTTTTGTATGATTAACGCCGCACTATTTTTATTCAATTCTTTTCTCAACTCAAAATTTCGAGATTTTTTTTTTAATATTGTTTTGTCTGATTTCTAAAATCACAATTAATTAATAATTTATTTATGTATTAATGTTGTTATATTTTGACAAATTTTTCACAACGTCATCAAATAACTGCAAACTTGAAATGCTGCTTTCAATATTGCTATGAGCTTCATCAAGCTAATTTATTAACTTAAATATTGCTAACCAAATTAATTAATCAATTAGAAAGACATACAGAAAAATCTAATTCACGAAAAAATATATTAGGTTACTACTGGGATTCGAACCCAGGTCACCTCCTTTCCGGGGCCGGTGCTCTGACCACTAAGCTATAGCAACCCTCTATGTTTCCGTGAATATATCGACCTTATATGTAGTTCTGTATGTCTTTCTAATTGATTAATTAATTTGGTTATTAAATATTTCACAGAACTTTGTTCTGAAAAATTACAACTTCACAAATATGGATGTGTTCTTGAATATATAAATATTGCTATATTATTATTGATGTATTTGGCATTGTTGAGTTTATTCATGATTATCATTAAATTGTGTAAAAAAATGTACACCATATTATTCATATTTGAGTTAAATATTTTAATTTTATTTTAAACTTAATTTTAATAATAATAATAATAATTAATCATCTACGATGAGAGATTCTGAAACTCTCAAAACTCGAGTAGTAAACTATTTAATTATAATAAAACTCAAGTAGAGATAACAAAGATTATATTTCTCAACCAATTTATTGATCTTTTTCAAAAATTTCAATCTTTAAAGTTGCTCAACCAATTCAAAAAATAATTTAATATTGCTGATTGATCCTACTATGCGTGAACCTTTACCATCAAATTTATTATAAAAGTATATCAGCAGAGTCATGGTGTAAAAATTAAATACTATATAAAGATTAATAATCAATTAACGTAAATAATTAACTTATATGAAGCGATAACCTTCTAATAAATAAATAATAACTTTCATGTAAAATGACTTGATTTATTAAAAATATTAATGAAAATATCTAAAATAAAAAAAATACATTCACGTTTACGTGGTATAATTGACATCAGATGTTGATCGGTGATTTTTTTGTGTTGCCATTGTTTTAAACAGATATCGCCTTATAAATTGACTGATAAACAGTAAACAGTTATGTGTTATCGGCCTAATACTAACAGGTATCGGCCAAGTCAGAATAGCCTTATAAATTGAGTGATAAACAGTAAATATGTAGTCGAGTGATGTAGCGACTACCTTTTTTCATGTTAAAAGAAAATGAAAGTGTTAAATCCCATACCATTTTGTTGGGATTAGATTATATTGATATAATAATTAAATTATGAGTGAAAAACATTTTGACAAATGTTAAAAAATCGGTTCTAAATTTAAATAGAAAAATTGCCTTTATAAAGCCACTCAGTAAAAATATCACAAAGGATCATTATTAAAGAAATACTGAAAACAAATCTGTCTTTTCAACAAAAGATCTTTTTAAATTGTTTCCAGTGCCAAACGTGGATGATATTTTCAAGCAAGTTTCCATATTGAAAAAATGCAAAGAAAAAACCTTACAGAAAACCAGGAATACTTCAAGCTTATGAGAAATGGAAACCAACTCATAATGCCTAAATTTAATACAACCCAAATGCAGAACCATTATATTTATAAAGCCATTAACTACTTCAATAATTTACCTATCGAGATATGCTACATCAGTAGTCTTTCAGAGCAAATCAAAAAAAATTAAAACATTCCTAAAATTAAACTTATATTCATAAATCTTTTAAACCTATAGCTTTTTTCAAAATACTTCAGTACTTCGTTATCAAATTACCTTTTACTACCGTGTTATTAAATGACTCGCGCATACCAAAAACTGAGACAACACATGGACAAAAAATTACTCATATATAGGGCCTAAAATATTTAACATATTTAAAACAGACTTCCCGAAAATCAGAATATACTCAATTAATAAAATAAAAGCTTTAGCAAACAACTGGCTTACCTCCAAAGATAGAACAGCAACTGAAAATTTACTTTCTGTAATTGCATAATAATGTCTATAAATAAAAATATATACCTATATAAATAAATAAATTAATTAAGGAAAATAAAAAATAATCTTAAACAACACTTTAACCCTTTTTACATTAAACAATTATTCTACACATATTTACATTTGGACTTATGACTCACTCAACTTACCATTAACACTGCACTTGATACTTTGTAGATACATAATTACTACCTTATGAAAATAAATATTACTGACGAATTTAAAAAAATATTATAATTGTGTTCTATTACGCCACTCTGGGACAGGCGTAGCCTAGTAGAGTGGCATAATTCACAAATTTAACAAAAAAAAGTGTAATTTATCTTATATTTTAATTATTAAATTAGTATTAAGTACCTTTATTTGTAAACTAGGATTTTTTTTAAATAAAATAAATAAATAATAAATGTACCTATATATAAAATAAGAACTGAGGCTACCTCATCAGACTCAAGAGCTTTCTATTCACTGATGAGGTCTACATGACTACAAAGTATTTAAAGAAATGTCAATTTGATATGTAAATATAAAAGAATTGTAATTTATAGAAATAAACTTTGTTTACAACACTTTTTTTATTATTGAAAAAAATTCAACATGTTTCGAAGCCAGTGGCTTCTTCGTCAGGATAACAAAATTAAATTTAAAAATCGAAGTATAGATAATCAAAATATTAAAAAGTTATACATGGAAAAGTACCTACTTAACATGAAAATAAATTTAAAATATAACTATTTGCAAAAAGGACCTGATTATTTATTATTAATAAGAAAGAGTGTTAGTAGTAAATTGAATGTTATAAATAATCATTAAATAATCTTTTTGCAAATAGTTATCTTTTAAATTTATTTTCATGTTAAGTAGGTACTTTTCCAAATATAACTTTTTAATATTTTTATTATCTATACTTCGATTTTTAAAATTAATTTTGTTATCCTGACGAAGAAGCCATTGGTTTCGAAACATGTTGAATTTTTTCAATAATAAAAAAAGTGGTGTAAACAAAGTTTATTTCTATAAATTATAATTATAATGTCACCACAAAATAATTTTTCTGTGTTTGAAGAAGTTATAAGAATTGTATTTGTATCATTAAATAAAAAAAAATGAAAAGTACCATTTATCAAAAACATGGCATGTTCGGTGAGGAATTGTGGAATAATAAATAAGGCTTGAAACAATTGTAACTAAAAAAATTAGGCCGAAAAATTACAGGCGAAGAATATTCCGGACAATCACCTTTGGTTTTATCGTAGATCTAGTTTTGAAGTTGTTGAAAGTGATACCAGATATATGCATAAAGTTAAAATCTTTTAGTACGGTCTCCGCTGCAGAGTGAATCTTGGTATATTTTCCGCAGCCATAAATGTAATGGATTGTCTAGACACTGCACAAGTTGCGATTATTAAATTTATATTATTATTAAGCCCCTTCAGCAAGTTCAGATCCGCCGGTGGACCCGTCGTAAAAAGCTTTCAAACCCGGCGTTCCCCCTGGGGACCGAAAGGGGACATTAAATATTCACCGCCAATACAGGCAACCGACTCGAAAGGCCCTCGACACGACCCCGCCGCCGCGGAGAGCAGCCGGCGTTCAGGGTGAGGTGCCTCGCTGCTGGCCGGGTCCGGAGACCGGCCGAGTCCAGGTTTCAGGCCCGCGGGTCAGGCTCGACCAAAAACGAAAGTGGCGACATCTGAAAATGACGAAAAACAACGCGACTGATTGGTCAGTGCTAAATGCTGATATATTTCTTCAGAAATTGTACCATTAGTATACGTCAACTATAAGGAGCGTTCGCACGGAAGCAATTTACTCTGAAATGCAGTTTTTCAGACATTACAAGTTTGACAATATTTTGTATGAAAGTATGTTCTGAGAACACAGTTACTGGATTTTATCCCCAAAGGAATGATTAATTAATTAAGATAAACTAGATAAGACTCACAGAAACGAAGCTCTTACACGATGGCTCAGAGCTTACAAGCTATATGAACTGGCTTAAGTGATCACTCTATGTAATGCAACGTTCACCCAATTCCATCGTAAGAACACTAACACATTATCAAATGTCAATATATCCACACATGAAACAATGACAATGAAACCTCTAGGAGCTTCTACTACATTTAGGAACACACTCTGGAATTATTGAATTAGCCACATCATTCGAGAAACGCGACGAGAACCTAAACACCAGAAAAGTCTAGGAGGTTCGATAATCCAGTTTTTCGATATAAATAGCGCTGATTTAGACCACCACCTTAGTTGTCGTTTGACAGTTTGTTCA
Source organism: Agrypnia vestita (assembly GCA_016648135.1). Taxonomy (NCBI): domain Eukaryota; kingdom Metazoa; phylum Arthropoda; class Insecta; order Trichoptera; family Phryganeidae; genus Agrypnia; species Agrypnia vestita. The sequence continues at coordinate 13,381 of JADDOH010018846.1, forward strand.
GTGCGAAATCGGTGCAAAATACGCACGAGCCACGAGACGACGCCCAGTGCGACCAATCGTGAACTAGGAAACGATAAATAAAGTGAATAATTGCGCGCTTGCCGAATCGGGAAAATAATTGGCGAAATAAATAAATGAGAGCGAGAATTGAGAACGGAATGTTCTATTGAATGCTAAATACGTGTTACCCAGTGATAATAAAATGCTCGATGTATTTATTAAGTTTAACACTGCATCTGTCGATGAATGTTAAACTTAATAAATACATTAATTTTAACATTCATCGACAGATGCAGTCCTTTGACTAGATACATAAAATAATTAAAATTAATTTAACATCGCTCCTTCTTCAGGTAAATTACAAACTCAACATTGCAAAATACGGACAATTACATTTTTAGCAACCGGTTTATGTGCGCATATGTCTAATATAATAATTATATCTCTTTAAATATCAAATATTTTGTTTTTTACTTAGAATTGTTTACCCTTTGGAATTCATGTAATATATAAAACGAAAGATGTTTATTAAAAGTAGTTTGTAAAAGTGTTGAAGTTATAGAGCTTATACGCAATTGTAGTTGTAGATTGGGCGGTCCAGACGCATATACAATACTCATAGTATCGTAGATGTAGAAAAATCAAATAAATTCAGTCAACACAGACAGAAGTGAGCAGGACTTCTATAAAAAATAAGTAATAATTATTAAAAATAATTTACATTTAATTTCATTTTTTCCTCTAATTTTCCTTCCCCTATCTTTCCTATACATATCTTTCTTCTTTCATATTTTCTGTAAATTTTGTGTGAAATAATGAAATAAATATTATTTTTTTTGGGTCGCAATCTTAAGATTGGTCTGCAACAAGCATCAGCTTTCTCTGTTACCTGCCAGCCTCTTCATTTCTTGGTAGGTGCTACAGCGCACATTTCCGATAACTGGTCTACGTAACTTAATCTCGGGCGGCCTCTACGATTGTTGCCTTCAACATTTCCCTCGACGATGGTTAAAAGCAGGTCCGGATGTCTCATATTATGGCCTATCCAAATTGCTCGCTGTTGGGCGACTCTGTTAAGGAACCACCTCTTTTCGCCCACCCTGCTCAACACCTCGTCGTTTCGGATATGTTCTGACCAATGGATCCTTGCCATGCGCCTGTAGCACCACATCTCAAAGGCCGCTAGCCTCGCGGACACGCTCTGGCCGATGGTCCATGTTTCGCTGCCGTACATCAGCCTACTCCAGACAAGAGTTTTAATCAAGTTTTACCTAACCTTTAAATCAATGTTGGGGGATTCAAGGATTTTGGATTTTTTGTTGAAGGCTGCTCTTGCCTGTTGTATTCTGCTTATGATGTCAGCCTCTGAGCGACCATCTTGGGAAATTTTGCTACCCAAATATGTGAATTACTTCACTTGTTTGATAGCGACGTCACTCAAAACAACATTTGTCGACACCTTATTTTTAATAAATAAATAAATTACTCAATTTCTACATAAATTTCAGGCTCCTAGGGTGTGAAACCCAAATCATAGATTTTTTAACAAAAAAAACCAGTTGTTTGATTGAAAGAAAATACAAAAATGTATGTTTTTTCTCAACTAGTACTAATCGAACAACAAGTCCAATGTGGAAAATTGCTATTATACTACATATATCGTTGGCCCAACTGAGGTCATCGATCCACTGCTGTTACCACTATACACATACTGTGGTAATTTAGTTGAATTGTTGTAGTTAATAAAAATGCGCGGCGCTGTCTGAACGTCTCTTTAGTGGCCCGGCGCGCGGCGGCCGGCAACAGACGAAATGCATTAATATCAGTTGGCCACGTCAGCGCGCAGCACTCTTCGCTCCTGACTCCTGGATCCTGGCTCTCCTGAAGGTCGCCGGGTCGCCCTTCACCGCCCAGATGGAGATAGCGCCCAGCCTACTCCCGGCCCGGCATTCTTGCCACGTCTAACTTTCCACATCGCGATGAACAAACATTACCTTCAAAAATAAACTGAAATCTTTTTTTTTTCGACTGCCAGCCAGACTGATAGCTCCCCCCTCCCAAAAAAGATTAATTAATTACTCTATGTAACTCCGTTATTTGGACACAGAAAATCAAAATTTTTGTTCTTTTAAGTTGCCTTTATTTTTCCTTTTGCTCTATCTTACTAGGAGTTGTGAACATTTTTTAAATTTATATAGTTTAGGTTTTAGTAACAGTAGGTGAATATTATATAAGATATGATCATAGATATAAGAGATAGTAATACAATAAGCACAAAAATTTATAATAATAATATAACCACTAAGCAATCTTAAATACAAATTCTACTTATATAATATAATAATAACATTAATTAAGAATAACAATTCATGCGTTTTGTAAAGTTAAAATATTAGCGCTGCTAAAACTTAGAATATAGGAACCAATATAAGAAAAAAAAAATATTTACATATGAGAGAATAATATAAAGAAATAAATATATTAATAGTTAAACCGTAAGAAAGATATAAAATATATATAATAATATATAAAAGCAAAGGCAGAAATATAAAAAAAATAATGCAGTCATCGAAGATTACTGATTACGAATGTACTGAATTCGAGATTTTATAGGAATCATGATTTTGGAAAGGATAGATACATAAAAATCTACAATTCAGTGTATTTTAAATTAGTAACCCTCGGTGAGTGCATTCAAAATATTTTTTTAAATGTTTTAGACATGGCTACCTTTGCTTTTATACCCCACATTACAAACGTAACCATTCATTTCGGTTATCCGAATTGTATAAAAACAAAAAAATAAACAATAAAACGATTAGTCTGTACGAAATTCTTACTACTAAGAGGGCGAGTCAAATATTATCTACACTTTCGTCATAGCACACCTTTAAGGTTGTCATATTGCCAGCTTTAAGCTGGTACGAATGCGGTCACGTGTACGAAGTTTGATCGCGATAGCGTCATTTGTCTTCCGACTATTATACAGTACACATCTTCGCTACGCTAGAAGTTTGCACCGATAAGAAACAACGAACAGTGATCCGATTTTTCTGGTCAAGGAGTTCGAAAAGGGATGAAATTCAACGTAGACATTTCTCACAATGCGGGGACAGTGCTTTATCACGGTAGTGTTTTTTTTTTGTGGTCAAAAAGACATCTAAGAAATTGCTTAGGGGTAGATGTCGATCCTACACATACAAAATGTTTAGATGGTGCTTTGAGGTGGTTTGAAAGACAAGAAGAATTTTAAATCAAGATGATTTGTGTATCTCAAAAGTTTATATTGACAGCTTCGAAAAAATAGCTTGTTTTAAACAAAATTGTATATAGGTATATAATTAATCTAAATCTATGACTGACATGTATAGATACTACAAATTCTGCAGAGTTTTTATCATTATTATTTACGTTTGCAACGTGTCGTGTCCTGCAACGTGTCCTGCCCATAGCCATTTTAGCTTCGCTGAGATGAGGACACGTTGCAAGACAGCATAGTACAAGATGGCCTCCCAGAGTTCTGAAATGGAGACCTTGGGAAAATAAAAGAGGCATCGGAAGACTTCAAAAGAGATGGGTCGATGATATTGTCGCTGTGGGGGGAAAGAAATTGCTACAATTAGCCAACAACAGGGAAGAATGGAAAAATAAGGAAGAGGCCTATATCCAGCAGTGGAAAGACGAAGGCTGATGAAGAAGAAGAAGAAGATTTGCATTTGATTTATTGAAAAAAAAAGAATTTTAAGAATCGAAACACGTTACTGTAATAAAAATTCAAAGTTTTGCAAAAAAAAGTTTAAAATATTGAAAAAAAAAATGCAAACTTTGATGTCGCGTATCTCCATAACTCTTGATATTAGGTTATTGTTGCTTTGACATTTTCGACTCATGATTAAAGCAGAAATCTGCCTGTAAAGTATTGTGGACTAGCTCTGTTACAACCTGTATATATATATATATATGATGTAAAAAATGTAAAATATACTTTTGTATTTGGAGGAGCTGGGATTTGAACCCAGGACTTTCAGCATGCGAAGCAGACACTCTACCACTGAGTTACACCCCCTGTGAAGACTGGCGGCGTAGTACCGCTATTAATTATTTTTATGCACAAAGTGCAACGTCTAAAGTTAAATAAGGGTATTATTTGAGACTATATGTACACGTCTTCGACATTTAATTTAAAATATTTTATTTCACCTTAATATTTAATAATTGACTATTTGCTTTCATATTTAAAAGGTTAAAAAAAACCCTTCCCATTACGTTTGAAGATTTAAATACAATGGTTTTAGGTGTGTTTTTGTTTTTCGCTCTATTTCAAAAATACTGTAATTCAATTCAAATATTTTCTTACTATTAGGTCCTTACATATGAAATTGGCGTTTTGCCGTACTGGCAAATTTGATCTCAAATATCTTCTCTTTGGTTAGGAATTCCAAATCCAAATTTATACAGCTATTTACTCATGTATTTGTGTTTTGAAAATTATAATTCATTTGTTTTTTCCTCAATTGTTTTTTTCTTTGCGTCACTCAGTTTACAAAATGAAAAACTTGAAATATCGCGTTATTTACGAGTACGAGTTCCACCGTGGCACCAGTGCTGCAGAAACGGCTCGAAGGATTAATGATGTGTATGGCGACGGTGCCGCAAAAGAAAACACAGTGCGTTTTTGGTTCCAACGTTTTCGTTCTGGAAATTTCGACCTGCAGAACAAGCCCCGTGGACGGCCGGAGACCAAAGTTGATAATGAAGAATTGAAGGCTATTGTGGAAGCGGATCCATCGCAAACCACATCCGAGTTAGCTGCAGGCTGCGGTGTTAGTGATAAAACTGTTTTAATCCACTTGAAACAAATTGGTAAGGTGAAAAAGCTTGAAAGGTGGGTACCTCACGAATTGAGTGAAGCAAATCAACAAATGCGCGTTGACTGCTGCGTTGCATTACTCAACCGGCACAATAATGAAGGGATTTTAAATCGAATCATTACCTGTGATGAAAAGTGGATCCTGTACGATAATCGGAAGCGCTCATCGCAATGGCTGAACCCTGCCGAACCAGCCAAACCATGCCCCAAGCGAAAATTGACTCCAAAAAAGTTACTTGTGAGCGTTTGGTGGACTAGTGCTGGTGTCGTTCACTACAGCTTTCTTAAATCTGGCCAGACGATTACGGCAGATGTCTATTGTCAGCAACTGCAAACCATGATGGAAAAGCTAGCTGCTAAACAACCGAGGCTGGTTAATCGCTCTAGGCCACTGCTGCTTCATGATAACGCTAGACCACACACTGCACAACAGACGGCTACCAAATTAGAGGAGCTTCAATTGGAATGTCTAAGACATCCACCGTACTCTCCGGACCTTGCCCCAACAGATTACCATTTTTTTCGAAATTTGGATAACTTCTTGCAAAGAAAAAAATTCAACTCCGATGGGGCAGTCCAAACCGTCTTCAAAGATTTTATTGATTCCCGTCCGAATGGTTTTTTTAGTAAAGGGATCGATGAACTACCTATGAGATGGCAAAAGTGCATAGATAGCAATGGTACATACTTTGATTAAATAAATATATTATAATAAAAAAAAATCGGCTTTATGTTCCTCCGATACTAAACGCCAATTTCATATGTAAGGACCTAATATATAGTTATGTGCTTTAATTAATTAAAAATATATAATGTATTATTTCATTATTAATTACGAAATTCTTTAACAACCGCCATTTTGAACAGCTAAAAAAACCTATTTATTTATTGTTTATTGGATTTATTTATTTTAAAACCTACAGTCACGTTTTGAACTTATTTTATAATTTTTTTTATATTCTTACTCCCACACTAAATTACCATCACGCTGTTTTCCCGTAGTATTAGGCAGGGAAGCCCATACTCTTCTGTAATGACACACTACTTTCGTTCTATCCACATTCACAGATCTTGTCATGTAAGCTCTTCGATCGTTGAGGCTTCAATCTGGACCATCTTTCAGTATCTGATATTGCCAAGTCTTTCTCTCGATTATTAGTGCCATTAAGACTTGCGCCATAATGTCGCTTATTTCCATAAATATTGATGTTATAACATTTTAGACTTGTAGTTTAGGGAGGAATGTTAAATACTTTATACTCTGGATATGATCTCATTAGAGACAAGCAAGTTATTTCTATTTTTAATAGTACGGGCAGTAATAATGAAAATATATAGCAAGATTATTGAAGAGAAACGTATTTTGTGTGTAAAAAAGAAGAAAAAAGATCTCTCTCACCACTATCTTCTCCCTTTCTTAGAACATGACCAAACCACATGAGTAACTATTTTTTAATCCTATTCAGTAAGCTAAGATCCGCTTTAAATATTTTTTAAATACGATCATTGCCTAAATCTATCAGCTATGTATTCAAACTTTAAAATACTATTTTGCTTTAAACTGATTTTAATAATTTTATATATTATTCGTATTAATAACATGAAAACACTTTTATAAAATCATAGGTATATATTTTATGAATTATCAACATATTTCGGGGCTAATAATCCTTTCATTGGGATATAATAAGATATATACATATACAAATATGCATGATGTAAGACTTTTTTTCGGAAACTTCGCGAATTTACAAAAAGTTATTTTAATTTATTGCGATATTTCGGTTATGCTCGGACAATCACTTTAAAGTAGGGATGGGTCGTCCACGTCCGTCCATCGACGAGACGATCAACTAGTTGACGCATCAACTTCATTACGCGGACGTCGCGGACGTTCTATCTAAACATCGGGACGATGGTCAACTGTCTACGGTTCGACGCGACGCTGCTCGACGGCTCAACCGTTGGCTATTTTTATTACGTTTATTTTTAAAATTAAAGAAGTTACG
>JADDOH010018847.1:0-15186 GCA_016648135.1 Agrypnia vestita
TAACCGATTTATTTTAATAAACATAAGAATTTGTGGACTTCTTGGCCGAAGCTAAACATCTTTATTGAGTTACTGAAGCTTTAATAACAACCTGGTTTCTGGTTGTTAACAAGCAGAAACTATCATTTCTGAAGTTGCGCATCTGTAGCCGGTGAGACATATCGAGATTTGACATGTGTATTGATTTGGTTAGATCTTCTTCTCATTTAGTAGACATGATGCATTTCTGCTAGATGTATTCTTTTCCAGTTTCTAGAACTTCTTGTAGAGCTCCGCACTATCAGCCACCTCTTCCTAAAATTGCCTATCCCTGGATCATGACCATGTGCCAACTGACATTGTTACCTTATCGCTGGTGATAGCAGGATCACCAGAGATAAAAGTTAGAGCATATTTAAATTTTAACGTACCTCTGCCTACTTGATTTCAAATAAGAAAATTCAAATAGTGTGGAGAGGAATTGACTCTTGCTTCTGTTCCAGCCCGAACGCGGAGAGGAACACCACCCTGGAGCCGCGGGAGAACAACGAGCTGCCGCGTGGAGACAAGGAGGCCATCCTCAGCAGCATCGCCCGCTCCTACAGGGGCAAGAGGAGGAAGCATCTGCATCACAAAACACGTGAGGGACACCATCTCTTTAGCTATTGTTGAACTTCTCTTTTCCAACCATTTTGACATCACGATTGGTTTGAAGCCTCGCTAAGTCAACGTGACCTTAAAATATTTCAAATTTACTTAAAAGAACAACGAACACATATTTTATGTATCTACGATCCATATCAAGTTCTGGTGCCAACTCTAATATATGAAAGTGAAGCCTCGAATTATCAAAAAAGAGTGAAAGTAAACTGAATGCGGGGTATGTGCAGAAATCTTTGTACGATAGAGTGAAAAATTAATGAAATAGACGTGAATTTAATTGCTGGCTGTATCGTGGTAGAGAGAAACAAGAAAGGATCGCTGAGATGGTTTAGCCATATGCACGGATAAAAGAGGAAAGAAATGTAAAGAAATTTTTACGGCATGCGTTGCAGGCAGCGGAAGCTAAATATTGGAGGATAGCCATGTTAAAAGCTAAGAAGATGAATGAGATAAAAGTTGAGCCATGACAGTAACCCTACGGAGAGACCTAATGGTTAGGTTAGGTTAAGTAAGAATCATCGTAATTTTTTTCAAATAATATCTGTTAGATTGAAGACGTCTTTTTCTTCTTTAATGCTCTTTCCTGTCGAGCAAAGCAACCTAGGAGCCGATATACACCATTCGACTGTAACAACCCCATGTGCGAATCTCCATTTTTTTTTGTTTTTCAGGTCCATCCAGAGACTGCCGCGTGTCGGAGTGGGGAGAGTGGTCATCCTGCTCCCGCACGTGCGGGATAGGGGAGACCAGGAGGGTGCGAAGGGTGGTGAGGAAGGCGCGCAGGGGAGGCACGGCCTGCCCGCCCACCCTGCAGACGCGCTGGTGTGGCTCCGCCAGGGAGTGCCCCAAGGGCTACTTCAACTGGTAGACCCCTCGCGGAGGTCGGCGGAGCTGTTGCGGCACGGAGAAACAACGAGGATCCAGGATTCGCGACAACCATTCAATCCAAAGCATGGCAGAAAAAGAAGCATCAACCCAAACGAGGAGAACCAATACCACCAAGCTAGAAATCCATTATCAAGCTGTTGCAGAAGCTAGATATCGCGGAATGAATCTAAAAACGATATTTTTTTAATATTAACAATCACGTTCGCGGACGAAATCGTTCCTTCAACGCTGATGCCACTGTTGTCTGCCATGATGCCATATTTTTTAAACAAGTCCCCATCAAATTGAGGACATCTCACGACTACAATCCCATAACTAGATTGATGGAACAGAGCAGAAGCTGTGCGAGTGAAACACCAGCGATAGTTTCTTCCGGCGAGCGGGAGCGCCTCACTGCGGCGAAGCCAGCCCAGGAGCTGGTGTCAGCCGCAAGCGGAGTGAAGACGAAGGAATGAAACGTTTAAGCAAGTACAAAACAAGTGCGACTTACAAAAAATAAAAATCAGATTTACGAGAACACTTCGTGGATGAAAAATTTTAGTAAACATTTGTGTAATATAAATATAACAAACAGTTGTCGGCCGAGTTTAATAATACTAACAATAAATGTAGGCTAAGTCCCTAGGTTAAGATCAATGTTACCATATTTAAGAGTGTAAAATAATATTGCTATTCAGAAATTTCTTTCGATGTTCGTCTGTCACGGAGTTGTCAAATTATTGTTTACGTACAGTGGAAAACTTTTAGCTCGAAAATATTTTTCATGACTCAACGTTGCACTGACGAGGCCGATACCTGGTTATAAAAAAAATGGTGTGTTCTTACGCGCGTGTCAGAAGTTATACTTCTTCATACACAAAATAAACAGCGCATCACTTCTCACAGCGCAATCGCAAAAGTACCATAAAATGCAGAAATATTTGAACGTGAGGTAGCACGAAACTAACAAGCCGCAAGAACCGACAACTAAAGAGATATCTGCAGATTACAGATCCCTATTCTACGTCGGCAAAGAGCAGAGGCGACATCTATCGACCTTCGCAGATGCCAGAATTGAAAAGCATCGGTAGGACTTCGCTAGATGGCGGTTATAAACAAACAGATTTGTATTAAATAACTTAATGGTGAGAAAACTTCCGTCGCGTGGTGTGAGCGAATGTCGTTGCATATTATAAATTTCACCTAGAATGCACCTAAAGAAGTATAACTGAAATGGAATGCTGCTTGTCACATACCACCATTGAAAAACGAATAGGATTACCACCGATTTGTCGACTGTTGGTAAAAATGCTCATTTTAATAGTTTAAAATAAACTAATACAAATTAGATGAATCTCCTAAGAATTGACTCGTTTCTCGTTTTATATAATTACAAATTTACAATGAAAATATGTTAGTAGCATTATTTAGTTAAAAATAGTGATAATTTGTTTGATGTGTTTATTTAAAATAGTTTCTACCAGGACCATTTCTAATAGAACTACGGTTATAACATTGGAGAGTATTTTTAACATGAAATTAGTTTAAATTCGTGATAAAACACTTGGGTCCTGTAGTTCCGTGTTAACCGATTTCCACTGTATTTGAGTCAACTTTCATATAATCCAATAGATATAATGCGTGTATTACAAATATTTTGGGAAAATTTGAACTTTGGGTCGAGACGAATTGAACGTGTACGAGTTTGGTTACGTTTTCTTTAGTTTACTCTCCGCTTTCGCAGCTTTGTTGTTGAAAGATTTCTCTTTAGTTCTATTCGTATTTAAGTGTGTAGACAATCGCTAACAGGAGGACAAAGTTACTGTAAGAAGAGGATATAATTAAGCTAATTTACATCGTTTTCAGTACCGCCTCCTTTCGAATGAAATAATTTTTACGAGAATGACATTCTAAACTGTAAAGTTTGAGTAGAGATTTGTCATGTTGTGTAGACCGAAGTACGCTCTAGCGACCACCATAATCATGATGGCAACTTTAGAGGCGCGCGCACACGAACGAAACTTGGTCTCTCGTCTTTGAGATTTGGCGATAATGGTCGGTATGTAACAGCTGCTCAGAGCCGGCCTGAATAAGCTAAGATTTGTGTAATTCAAACGCCCCTATCTCGATCGATGTGCTTATGACTGACCATCGTTGTCCGTGAGACTGCTTCTCCAGTAATGTATCAAGCTTGGACTGCCAATCCTGTTGAATGGAAACAGTGAATGGTGTTTAGAGGAAGATACGGGGTTTCCTCGTCAAAAGCATCCTGTTTCATTATTCATCTTTTAAAGATCGATCTCTTGCCCTCCATCTTTTTGAGGTCAACCTTTTCTTGAAGAATGGAGATATTCGTTCATCTCCAGTCTAAATCTACTATTTGTGAATTTTAAAATGATATTTTTTGAAGGAGTTCTGGCGCGTTGAAGGGATCTTTGACACACTGATGATGTACTCATCCATTTCAGTATTCTATGATACTTATGCTGTTGCAGAACAGCAGAGTATCCTTCCGTTGCATACATATATTAATGACAATATTTTTGTAAAATAAATTAAATAGGTACCTACATTTTAATTGGGTTTTACGCTTGATTTCTGGCAGTACTCAACTTTGATCCTTATTGATACGCAATATTTCAGGCCGACCCTGGTGACAGCTCTCAGGTATACTAGAAACAAATCGAGACAAATCTCCTCCGTGTACGAGCGCCACGAGACATTCTACTGCAGTGTTTTTATATTAGATTTGAGATGTTGTAAGCCAGAATTATTTGCTAAATGAACCTGTATCGAGAATCTGCGACTATGCATGTATTATGATATAATGTATTTGTCAATTAATAAATATGTATTGTAATATTTAGCAGGTTCTGATTGCAACTGATAAAGCTTTCCGCCATCTCCGGTAGACGTCGTGACGATTCGTCCAGGGTCACGTGTCTACGTCACATTTTCTCCCCTTGCGCGGAATCATTTGAGTCTTACTTTAACAATTAAATAAGAGAAAGTAGAATAGAATTCAAACTCTGATTTGTTTGAGGTTTTAAGTAACAAATCGCCCTCGAGGTGTGTCGAGGAAAAATTCTACATTTCAGTTGACTTTGTGTATTTTTTACCAAAATAATGATTGGAAAATACATGTCTCCAGTTTAATGTTTTTAAATAAATAATATTTAAACAAAATCGTATTTTTTCTGCATACCTCCACGGCTGCCGATGTACAGCCAGGGATCCGGCTGCCGGCGAAGACAGTGGCTGCCCAGGGCTCCGAAAGGAAGGAGATGCCAAAATCTTCAATGAACTTCACTCTGGGTCACACCACATCAAAAAATCAAATTCAAATCATTTTTGGACATAACCATCGCACGATTTAGATCGGTTTTGAAAATGATTTTCATATTTTTCTTAAAAAATTGGACCTACCCAGTTAAAATCCATGACAACCAAACGGCGCAATTTATAAAAAAATGTATGCGTCGTAATTGAACAAAATCGGCTTAACAATTTTTGCAATATTTTCTCCACCTGTCTGAAAAATACACATTCCACTCTTTCAAATTGCTATACATAACTGAGCCAATTTTTACAACTTTGGAATGCGTTGTTTCAAATTATTTTTAGAACTTGAAACTATAAAATAAAGCAAAAAAAAAGTAACCCATAAAAACCAAGTTTTTATTATACTCCCTTTCTTTGTAAAATATAACAACAATTAAAGACGAATTAAAACATATAACATAACACTAAACTTACAGTAATTTAATATATTTCTAAAATGTCATGTTTTGAGCTTTGATAAGACACTGCATGCTTTGAAGATTAAATTCTAAAAACATTTGTCAGTCAATTTAGATTTTCGAAATTCGTAGTGAAGTACCTATTATGTATACCGACGGAGTAATTCAAATTTAAAAAATATTCCGCGACGTTATCGGGCCGCCGTTGCTAATCAAACTTTTCTAATGATTCCAATTTGAAAAAACCAATAATTCTAAAAATTCGAAATTGTACTATAATTATTAATTTTTTTAACAAAAATTTGATAGATCTTCTTGATCGTCGCCAGGAGTCTACTTGCCAAGTTTCAGCTCCATTGGATCACGGGAAAAGAGTCAAAAATCGATCCAAAGTTTTTTTGACGGCAAGCCGGCAAGCAAGTTGAAAAGTTCCGAATTCGCATCCTGGTTTTGACCAAATCGTTGGACCTTTTTACATTATTGATCTATTTTTTGAAGTTTAACATCTTTCCTCTCGCTTTCCTGCAATCTGTGGGAGTGATTTCGTGGAAATGAACGGAAATGCGTTACAGGAAACTAGACGCCGGAGAAGCGCGCTCTATTTTATTTGACCAATGAGCGCGCGCGGTGCTATCACTCTCTAGTTGGCCGCCAGATGGTATCAACCCATTTTCCGAGAGATTGGTAACTGTATTAATAAATGTTTAATAAACTATGTAGAGATTGACAAAATTAAAGAAAATATGCATTCTTGTGTTTCTTTGTTAATAAAAAACTACATTAAAAGTTTATTCTTATGAAATGTCAAATATTTATTTGGCAACTTGATCGAACACAGCTGTCACTTGTTTTTTTTACTATCCACCAACATAGTACACTGTTTTATCGACATTGCCAAAATTCTTTACTGACAGCTTACAGTGCGGCAAAATACAGTATTAAAAAAATGCACATGCACTTTCTTTACACGTATTTACTAATTATATATTAATATAGATGTATTTATAAACGAATTTTTAATAATAAGTGTCTAAAAAAAGTGCAGATCTTTGATAAAAAATGCAGGTGAGTAATAATGAATAATTATTCAAATAAATATTTCTGTTTTGAGCATTTTTTAAATTTTGAGGTTAATTTCTGTCGCTGCTCAATTGATATTTATAAATGTTACACATCATACGCGACTACTGTAAGGTCGCTCGTTTTTTTTTGTTATTTTATATCGACTGAAAATAAGGAATTTAAAGTGTGAAAAGCGCACAGTGCCCTCCTCGTATTAGAACACTTAGCTTTGTGCTCTCCGCGCTTGTGAGAGGCTCGTGTGACGCACGCCCCCACTTGGCTCTCACGCTGGAGTAGTCTTCAGTACTCAAGTAGTAGCAACATCTCAAGAGTTCATCCTTTTCACCCCCTTCAGTCTCAACTGACAATTAAATTGCAATAACGCGAAGATGATGGCCGACATTTATCTATTTTCATCATTTTTCTGATGACATTTTATTTATTATTATTTTGTTGATCACGATATACTTCTAAGGAAGATACCACAATTTATTACAATTCTTCGCATCATACTCGAAGGTCAGATTCCAATATGTATCTATAGAAGACAAATGTTCAACAGTTTTCCCAGCATACTCAGGAATTCCGCAAGGATCAACACTTGGTCCCTTACCGTACTTGATTATGATTGACGATATACAAGACAGGATAAAAACAGCGAAATGTGCGAATGACCTGTAAATTTATTCTAAGATTGCGAGTATACGTGAATGTATTAATTTACAAAAAGACTTAGATGCGTTAGTGGACTGGACTGAGGAGAACAAGCTGCACTTTAATATAAAAAAGTGTGCATGTCTTACTTTTAGTCGTTCAGTAACACCAATAAAGTTCGATTATACGATCAATAAAGAAAAATTTCACGAGTTGCTGAGATCAAGGATCTCGGTATTGTCTTTGATGCTAGACTGACTTTCTCAAGTCACATAAACCAACTAGTTACAACGTGTTATAAGCTTTGAGGTTTCATAACACATATATCAAAAGGATTTTCGAGTGAGAAGTGCATCGAGCAAACGTACAATTTCATCATTCGTTCAAAATTGGAATATGGAGTGGCAGTTTGGAGCCCACACCAAAGGAAATACATCTAAATTATATTTTTGGAGGTGAAAGGTGAGCGTCGGTAGTCACCAATTTGTGGTGATCGATGAATGAGGAGAAAGTTGTGAAAATTCTCTGTGAAAAAAAAGAAGAAAATTCTCCAAGGTCGTGAATGTTTGATTAATTTATTTACTGATAAAACAATTATTACAATTTATATATAAATACGATAATAAACACAATGATAAGGACTCGCGGAACAGGGCCTCCGGCCTACACCGGGGATAGTTGAGAGACTGACCTGCCCGTACAGGGCGTTGGCTAGTTTTATATGTTTTGAGAACAAAGAACTCTCTTGAAGTCTAGCTGTGTGTGTGGGTGCTGACGATGCGATGACCTGTATCTCAGTTTTGTTTACGCGGCAGACTCACCACGTCAGTGTGTGACCTGGATTGGTGGTTGTATATTTATGGTATGACGCCATATATTTTTTATGGGAAAAGTAGGTATGGAAGTCTTTGGGTGTTCATAGGGCTTACGACCGGCTTAAGTGATCACTTTACACAATGTAACGTTCACCATTTTCACCCATGATAGAAACCACGATAGATCGTAAGCCCTATGAATACCTAAAGACTTCCATACCTACTTTTACCATAAAAAAAATAATTTCGTCTCTATGAGACATCTATAATATATCTTGATGTCCCTGCTATAAAATCCAGTACTCTGTTCTGAAAAATTTGGACACACTCAAAATATTCTGAATCATTTTTCTACTTTCACTTTTTTGATTACACAAGATTTATATCACGTTCCAGTACTTATCGAGTATGTTCTGACGTATACGAGAACCCTACGATAATCACAACAACATAAACATAATTATTTGAGTTACAATGTTTATTTCACTTTTCTTTTGTAAATGAACAATTCTTCAAAGTAAAAGCTTAGTTGCTTATAAAGAAATAAATAAATAATAATAATAAACGATCACTGTCACCCTAGTGATCAATCACGTTTTATGTGTCTTAGATCCCGGCTTATGTCAGAAAGAGGGCGCATTAAAAGAGATCACATATTTCGCTAACGACGCTGTATTCATTCAGCAATAAAATAAAAAGCGGTGTTTTAAAAACGGGAAACCGTGTATTTCATTAATTGCGTTGTATTCATATTCTCCGCACATTAAGGGTTAAATTAGCATCCCTTCAGCAACCTCCGCTCCGCGTGGCGCGCAACAAGCGGACCTAATGACACGCGAGGAAAATTAATTCCTAAACCCTCCAGGAACGATGGAGCCATCACGCAGCTTCGAGGGTTGGATGCAGGGCAGAGGGCCGAATCTCTCCTTGACTCTAACCACCTGTGGGAACAAACGAGGCACTGCAAGAAGCAATGGTATTGCAAGCTCCATGGGGTAGGCGATTCCCAGAAAAAAATCTTATTCAATCCTCGGCATAACGTGACAGAAAATACTCATAAGCAGCTGTGGTGGTATTTTAACTGGTTTCGCAATGACAGGTATTTGGGATTTGTATCTGATTGTATCGACATTTCGACGGCTCCTACGTATAATATCGTAACCCACAAATCGACGATTTTTAGTTTTTTGTGTATTTCGTTTGTATTTAATTATATCTTTATTTCCAAGAAAGAAAAAAAATTTTTTGCAATAAATAATTTTCGTTGGAAAATAACATAAGATAATTTTATCGCATGTAACACTTACGATAACATACGTTGGAAAATAACATAAGATAATTATCGTATGTAATACTTACGATAATATGCGTGAGAAAATAACATAAGAAAATTATCGTATGTAACACTTACGTTATTTTACGTCGCGTCTTTTCCGAAGTAAAATGTTGTAAGTCATTTATAGGATATTTTACGTCGCCACTTTTCCGAAGTATAATATCGTATGTGCATTTCTACAAAAACCTTTAATAATTTCGACTTTTTTGTGATTATTTATGAAACTACAGTATAAAGTAAAATATTGAAACGAAATTTCAAAAAAATTGGGCAATATTTAGATTTATACCGGACGAAAATATGTTCAAATCCTTCTCCTGTATAATTGAATTTTGTGGGTTACGATATTATAGGTAGGAGCCGTCGATTTGTTGAGATGGAGAGAGCTACTAAGGAAATAAGACTATGCATCAACTCCGATAAGACTAGATATATGCCTGCCACTAAAACAGTTATGAATAACAAAACTCCGATCACAATCCTAGGATCGATAGTGACCAATGCAAATGACACATCAACCGAGATCAAACACAGAATACCCATGGCAAATAAATGTTTCCTCGGTTTGAGAAGACATCTCGCATCCCGAATGCTGCCAAGGAAAACAAAAGTTACCATCTATAAGACACCATTACGTCCTGTATTAACGTGTGGCTCTGAATGCTGGTGAGGTGGAGCCAGACCTGCTTAGACTCTAGTCCCTCGAGCGTCCCGAACGGACCAATCGCGCTCGAGGGACATCACCCAACGAGAAGCCCGAGTTGCCAAAAACATTCTCTTATCGACCGTCGCCGCGATACCACGCTCAAACTCGCGCTCCGTATATTGTTGTATAACGCATTCTCCTAACGTGTAAAGTTTTGTGACTTCAATAAACCAATGAGTTAATTGTGAGTACTGCTTTATATTCATCCTGTATCACATCCCGCTTAGCCTTGTCATGCACCTACACGCACATTTCACACACACACCTTCAGCGTTCACTCAACCCGCAATCAGACAGATTGTGCATTTTGGCGGAGGTGCACAGTCACACTGATTCCTTCGCGAATACACGCACATTACATCAAATCATATCCGCCACACTGGTGACACCGATTTGATTCATAATACAATACAACCCATCTGCTGAACTGGGTATTGATTAAAAAGAATTAAATGTCTTTCCTTGTATTTGAAAGAAAAATACTCAGAAAAGTGTTCGGTCCAGTACAGATAAATGGAGTTTGGAGAATGCGACACAACGAGGAGGTCTACAATATTTACAATGAGCACAACATAATAAAATTCATAAAAAGGTAACCCATAAAAACCAAGTTTTTATTATACTCCCTTTGTAAAATATAACAACAATTAAAGACGAATTAAAAAATATAACATAACACTAAACTTACAGTAATTTAATATATTTCTAAAATGTCAGATGTTTTGAGCTTTGATAAGACACTTCATGCTTTGAAGATTAAATTCTAAAAACATTTGTCAGTCAATTTAGATTTTCGACATTCGTAGTGGAGTACCTATTATGTATACCGACGGAGTAATTCAAATTTAGAAAATATTCCGCGACGTTATCGGGCCGCCGCGCCGTGGCTAGTAATCAAACTTTTCTAATGATTTCAATTTGAAAAAACCAATAAAATTTCTAAAAATCCGAAATTATACTATATTTTTTTTTTTTTAAGAAAATTTGATAGATCATCTTGATCGTCGCCACGAGTCTACTTGCCAAGTTTCAGCTCGATTGGATCACGGGAAAAGGGTTAAAAATCGATCCAAAGTTTTTTGATGGCAAGCCGGCAAGCAAGCAGACGCCAAGAGTTAAAAGAAAGGAAGTAAAAATAGGGAGGCTGCGATGGGCAGGGCACGTAGAAAGAATGAGTGAAGAGAGTCTACCAAAAAAGATTCTCCACATAAAGCCCCAGGGCAGACGCAGCGTTGGTAGACCCAAACTCCGATGGCTGGATGGAGTGCAGCAGGACGTGAAAACTATAAGCATCAGGGATCGGAGGAGTACATGTCAGGATAGACGAAGATGGAGAGGAATGTTGGAGAAGGCCAAGGCCCACAATGGGCTGTGGAGCCATTGATGATGATGATGAGTAGTTATCGATGATTGGTAACTGGTTTTTCGTAATTCGACGGGCAAACATCGGCACTAGACAACATTCCTATCTCAGTTAAAAATTATCGATACAATCAGATCTCAGATAACTGCAGCGTGTGTAGCCGGTTAAGATAACGGTTTGACCATTCCCAACAGGCAGCTATTATATATAACACATGATGTAAAAAAAATGTGACTTTTAACTAGTGACACTTCAAAAGGCCCACGCGACAAAAGATCCGCGCGATATTGGGTTCAAGACATAATGACAACAAACATTTTTTTTTTTTATGAAAGAGCTTTAACCGTTCATATGCCGAAGCGTAGATCTAAGCGAATATTTTTGTACCCTCTGTAAGTCGGAGCTGAGATATGCGCTCTCTAGACAAGTATGCGAATTTGACCTATTTTACCTCTGTTTATGGGTTTTTAAAGCTTCTTATTGGTTATATCTCAAGTTTTGGAATGAATGAATGAGTTCTATTCGTCAAGTAACCTCATTTGCCGCAAAAACCGGACAAAAAATCATTCCAAATGTCGTATCGAACCGCACAGTAATTGTGTTATTTATCTGTTTAAAAAAAAGTGTTTTTTTAAATAAAAAAATGTTAAAATTAAGTATTTTTATATTCTTTGATATATTTAGAACGAAAATATTGAAATACAATTTTTTTAGTTTTATTGCTTCCATGGTTTTATTCGATAAACATGTGCGTACATTTCTGACAGTAAATTTCGTTACTTATTTTCATAATTACTGAATAAGAAATTATTGTACAAGTAATTATTGAAGTCTGTATATTAAGAAACCAGAAACTGCAACTTCTTAGTGATAATTGTTGATTTTTACATGAATATAACCATCACAAAAAAGTGTCTAAAAAACAGCAATCGTGTGCGAAATTGCGCGGCAGACAGCGTACATTCCGCGTTACGAACGGGCGGCATACGACCGGTTAAATAAATTAACGAAATCATTGAATATACTCTTTCACAAATTATTGAAAACTTACTCGATCAAATCAATGGACCAACAAAATGAATAAACTAATTAAACGTCCGACTCAATAAATAAAACCTAAGGATTATCCGACTTCAGAGGTTTTCAATAAATTACAAGTCCCCACATTACAAACTATCTACAAACAAAACTGCATTTTACAACTTTATAAAAAATTTCAAAATAATGACCCAACTAGTATCAAGTAGCAGAAACATAAATCTTGGTAAATTGCGTATCTCTGTAGTATTTACCACAACTGCCCAGCATCATTATACATTTAGAGGTGTGAAATGGTTCAACGAATTACCTGTTAAAATGAGATTTGAAAAAAAATATGAGGCTTTTAAAAAATATATTAAAAAATATACTCAGAATTAATTAAATTTTTATTATATATTATGTTATCTACTTACATTTTACTTAATTGTGCATTTTTTTTATTATATAATTCTATAGAGTATTTCTTTAATAATAGATAATTTTAAATAAACTATTATTTATAGTGTACACTGTTATTATCTTTGCTTAAAATTTTATTATATTTTTCTCTTTACTATATTCATTTTTTAATTGTTTGCTTATTGTTATCACATATTTATTAGTTACTATTTTCTTCTTATATACATTTATGTTCTACTTACTATTTAATACGTTATAATGATACTCCTCTCCTACTCACGAGTTGTATTACTCTTGTAAAAGAGAAATACTATGGTAAAAAAACTGTCGCTATTTTTACTGTAAAAAAATGTATTTTAAAAAATTGAGTAGCTTGTTGGTCTTGTGGTTGGGACACTCGCCTCGTGATCCAAAGGTCGCGGGTTCGAATCTCAGCCCAGACTAGCAAGTTAGTCCTATTTTCATAGCACAAGCGTTTAGCTTAGTTTGAAAATAGTAAGAATATTGATGTGACACGTATTCCGTGTTTCGCATCTCTATTTAAAAAAAAAAAAAAAAAAAAAAAAAAAAAATAAAACGGCTCCTACGTATAATATCGTAACCCACAAAATTCATTTTTACAGGAGAAGGTTTTGAACATATTTTCGTCCGGTATAAATAATTTATTTGAAATTTCGTTTCAATATTTTACTTTATACTATAGTTTCATAAATAATCACAAAAAAGTCGAAATTATTAAAGGTTTTTGTAGAAATGCTGATACGATATTATACTTCGGAAAAGACGCGACGTAAAATATCGTATAAATGACTTACAACATTTAACTTCGGAAAAGACGCGACGTGAAATAACGTAAGTGTTACATATGATAATTTTATTATGTTATTTTCTCACGCATATTATCGTAAGTGTTACATACGATAATTATCTTATGTTATTTTCCAACGTATGTTATCGTAAGTGTTACATACGATAGTATACTTCGTAAAAAATATTTGATTGTTTGAGATACGATAAAATACGTCCGAAAAAACGTTATTTATTGCAAAATATTTTTTTCTTTCTTGGAAATAAAGATATAATTAAATACATATGAAATACACAAAAAAGTAAAAATCGTCGATTTGTGGGTTACGATATTATACGTAGGAGCCGTCGAAATGTTTCGTAGCAAAGAATTTTCAAAGCGATATATATTGAAATCTAACAAGCTTGTGTAGGTAATGTAGGAATTACAGCGGCACGGCGCCGAATAATTCGATTTGCAATGATTGCATTACAATTTGCAATTCAATCCAATTGGAAATTAGTCAGTATTCGAAAATGTTCCGAAATATTCGGAAGGTTTTGATTTTTAATTTCATCATATGATAGCCCTATAATCCGAAAGACTTCCATACTCACTTTCCTATATAAATGGAAATATATATAACCTGGCTATATACAGGGTTATTTGTAAAACATTAATAACCTCGCGGGACTATGCTCCTGCCTTGATTATGAGTCGAAAATGTTCAAGCTATCATGACCTAATATCAATAGTTATGGAGATATGCGACATCAAAGTTTGCATTTTTTTAAAATATTTCTGCATTATTTATTGTACAACGTTGGATTATTATCATAGTAACTCATATTGAATATTAAAAATTTATTCCCTTTAACACAAGTCAAATAAAAAAATAAAAACCTTCGAATTCCAATTGGAATTTTTTTAAGGGTTTTTATCATTTTATTTAACGTGTATTGAAACGAATGAATTTTTCGTAATCGATATGAATTACTGTAATGATAGTCCAACTTTTTACAAAAAATAAGTCAGAAATATTAAAAAAAAAATGCAAACTTTGATGTCGCATATCTCCTTAACTATTGATATTAGGTCACAATAGCTTGAACATTTTCGACTCATAATCAAGGGAGGAATACAGTCCTGCAAGGTTATTAATGTTTTCCAAATAATCCTGTATATAACCCATAGTCCTGTGAGGTTATTAATGTTTTCCAAATAACCCTGTATAGTTAGTAGTTTTTACTCTACGACATTGACTGAATGATGCTTGGAAAAACGCCTACATAAACTTTAATGCAATGATTAATAATGAGCATTTTATTAAAATTGCTGATATAAAAATTCAAGGCATTTTCGTTAATTGCTATTCAGCTCTATAAACAAACAACGCCGCGCGAGTCTATTTTCTAGCGGTCGGGTGGCGGGCACATCGGTTGTGTCTGAACGATCACACAAACCAGAATCGCATGAGATCCGTGCGGGTCTCATTTACCTAGGTTTGTATGTGATCGTTCAGACACAACCGTGCGGTTAGTCAACCGCTGCGGTGCCCGCAACCCAACCGCTAGAAAATAGACCCGCACGGCGCCCGCACGATCCTATTACTATGGAGCCTTACGAGAGCGTTCAGTCGCGTTGCGGGCACCGCACGGTTCCATGTCACAACAGGAGCACGCGTGGGTTATATTCTCTTTTCTGTGGTTATGGATCGCTTTGACACTGAATTTTTTATTGATGAAGTGAAGAAAAGACCTGTAATATGGGAGAA
>JADDOH010018848.1:0-21114 GCA_016648135.1 Agrypnia vestita
ATAAAAACTAAGAAGATAAATAAGCTTCAATTGGAAAATGATTTGATTGTTAACGTCTCAAAAATTTCTGTCCTATCTTTTGTTAAACATTGGGGTATCATAGAAGTGTAATCTTTGATACAATTCAAATAAAATAATTAAAACTGTGCAGTAATCTTTACTTCCAAACTTGAGCACTTTTCTGTGTTTCCTTTTTACACTTTCACCGTTACTGCTCGAATTTGGCCTTTTTAGCATTGTAATTGTTATGCAATGGTAATTTTTATTTTTATATTGCGTCTAATATCACGGGATTATATTATAATACTTGAGAAATTACAGATATACTCAATCGTTTATCAAAACCACGAAATCTTTTTTTAGAACGGAACCAATGAAGTTTTAATACGCAGTGTGGATCCGCGTTATAACAGTTATAGTCCGAATATTCGAAACTCGAATATATTCGCCTATTTTTAAGTATTCGTTATTCGAATACTTTAAAAAGTATTCGTAAAGTATTCGCTCTTATTTATATTATAAGATTTTTAATATTTTTCTAAACGAAACAAAGGTTTACGGACCCTGGAAGTCAGTATGCAAGCATTCATTCATTCACTCAGGTATACGAATTCGGACATCAAATATGTAAACGCCTTTGTCGGACATCTTCTGCTTATCTTTATGGCTTTATGACAAAAGTTTTATTACATTGTTTTGTCAACTTGTATTTAGTTTTCATAAATACTTAAGCCGACAAACAAGAAGTTATATACAAAATAATTTATAAAAAAACTTGCACGTGGGGTGTGAGATAAACGTGTCAATTCAACATTAATTTTGAATATATTTTTTGTTGTTTTTTAATAACATATATTTAAAAAAATTAAAATAATGAAATTCTCTACAATTATTGTATTTTTATTTTACGTATATATAATGTATTTATTTATCTGAATTTATCATCCAAAGTAAATTACACCTTTCTTAAAAATATTACGAATATATTCGAATGTTCGAATGTATTATCATTAACTATTCGATATTCGAATAGTTGGAATCACGAATATTTGGAAGCTATAACGAATCCGCTTTCATCAAACATTTCTCGACCCGCGAGGAGCAGTGTATTTTAACGAGACGCGATAGCATAACGTAATTAAGCGCAAAAATTACCTGTCCGGGAAGAATCTCAAAGGAATATAATTTATAAAGGCTTTTGTAGAACTCTGAACTATTGACCTTTTCTGAATGGATACCGGAAACCGTCAGCCTACTCTAGAGAATTCTTCTTATTTAATTAAATACACTGTAAGGATGTCTGCGTCATTTCTCTTGTTTACCGAACAAAGGCACACCAATTTACAAACACAATAAATACTTATGACGTACCTTTTAACATATACCAGACTGTTGTTAGACCCGCGATATGTACGGCTTCGAATACTGGACTATGTACAACTCCTACTCCAGGTAACTCGAAACAGCAGAAATGCGAACGGTCGGCAGGAGTAACACTAAATGACAGGATTAAAAGTTCACGCATTAGTGGTAGCCTGGGCGTCACGGACATACAGACAGTAAGCTTGAGGAACGACAGTCGAGGTGGTATAGGCACATAAGACGGAGACAACCAGACTACACGGTGACGCAGGCAATGTCTATGGGGCCTCATCGACAGTCATCCAGAGGAAGACCAAAGAACTCCTGGATGAGTTAATGCTCCAAAATACTACAGAGAAACGACCTGGATGAAAGCGATACCGAGAACCGAAGAAGATACAGTCTGAGAATGAAACAGCCGACCCCAACAGCCTACATAGGCAATGAGTTGGGACAGTGCAAGGAAGAAGAAGAGGCTTGTGAAGTACCTTTGAATTGATCTTGAAGAAATCATAATTATCGAGTCTTCTTAGGATTCTGGTAATATTGGCGTTCTGCGGTTACGATCGTTTTAATATTGGCGTTCTGCGGTTACGATCGTTTTAATATTGGCCTTCTGCGGTTACGATCGTTTTAATATTGGCCTTCTGCGGTTACGATCGTTTTAATATTGGCCTTCTGCGGTTACGATCGTTTTAATATTGGCCTTCTGCGGTTACGATCGTTTTAATATTGGCGTTCTGCGGTTACGATCGTTTTAATATTGGCGCGGTTACGATCGTTTTAATATTGGCGCGGTTACGATCGTTTTAATATTGGCCTTCTGCGGTTACGATCGTTTTAATATTGGCGTTCTGCGGTTACGATCGTTTTAATATTGGCGTTCTGCGGTTACGATCGTTTTAATATTGGCGTTCTGCGGTTAGGATCGTTGTAATATTGGCGTTCTGCGGTTACGATCGTTGTAATATTGGCGTTCTGCGGTTACGATCGTTGTAATATTGGCGTTCTGCGGTTACGATCGTTGTAATATTGGCGTTCTGCGGTTACGATCGTTGTAATATTGGCGTTCTGCGGTTACGATCGTTGTAATATTGGCGTTCTGCGGTTAGGAACGTGCTTGTTACGAACGTAATGTAATGTTATAGAAAATAAATTTATTAGGTTTCAGAATGGTCTACGAATTTCTATTTTTGCTTATATTAGGTTGAATAACTTCTATTTTACGATGCTAGATCTCGACCTAATAAACGAACAGGCAGTTTATTTCTTCTCGGATCTTTCAAAGATGGCCGAGACAACGCATTTTGTTAACAGTTTATATCGTTGTTTATTCTACCAAATATTTGTATTTGGAGCAGTAATTTCACAGTACAATTGTTTATAAAATAACCGCTGAAGTCTTTTCCCGAGATGTAGAACAAACAATGAACCTGCGTCAGCCGCTTACGCCACAGTTTGCTCTTTTTGCGTCATTTCGTCGCCGACGAACGAAACTGCGAAATATTCGCGAGCGCTTTCTGAATAATATTCTTTATACTAAACGCGATGCATTTCATAAAATATTCACTGCAATTCGCCGCCGCATCTTCATCCTATTAATAGTGTGACAGATGTGGATAGTGACGTCACTGTAGTTCCATCGTAATGAAAGCATATTTTAATTAAATACCGTAGCGCGTATTTTTATTTATTTATTATAAGACGAATAGGAATGAGCTGGGCTGCTTTTGGCAAACTCAAAGATATTTTCGAGAACAAAGAGATCCCAATTAACCTAAAAAGAAAAGCCTTTAAATCGTGCAGACTGCCGGTGACGACGTGTGGAGTGGAGACTATGGCCCTTACAAAGAAAAGTGTAGAAAAGCTCAAATGCACGCAAAGATCCATGCTTGGAGTAAGCCTAAGAAATGACGAAATTAGGAGCAGAACTAGAGTAGTGGATGTCATGGATCGTGTAGCGAAGCTAAAATGGCAATGGGCAGGGCATTTTTCAAGGCAGCATGCTACAAGATGGACTCCCAGAGTTCTGAAATGGAGACCTTGGGAGAATAAAAGAGGCGTCGGAAGACCTCAAAAGAGATGGGCTGACGACATAACCGCTATGGGGGGAAAGAAATGGCTAAAATTAGCAAATAACAAGGAAGGATGGTCGAATATGTCGCACTAATCATTGCAATAATATTGCACTCTGGCGACCTCTATAGTAGAAGAAGTGAACACTCCACAACAAAGTGCATATAATTTACGCCGTCGAAAGACCTCAAAAGAGTTGGGCTGACGATAACCGCTGTGGGGGGAAAGAAATGGCTAAAATTAGCAAATAACAAGGAAGGATGGTCGAATATGTCGCACTAATCATTGCAATAATATTGCACTCTGGCGACCTCTATAGTAGAAGAAGTGAACACTCCACAACAAAGTGCATATAATTTACGCCGTCGAAAGACCTCAAAAGAGTTGGGCTGACGATAACCGCTGTGGGGGAAAAGAAATGGCTAAAATTAGCAAATAACAAGGAAGGATGGTCGAATATGTCGCACTAATTGTTGCAATAATATTGCACTCTGGCGACCTCTATCGTAGAAGAAATGAACAACAACAACAAAGTGCATATAATTTACGCCCACGGAAGCATTAATCAGTCCGCCCTCTACCTCCGCGGGTAAAGGTCGTCCTCCTGCTGACGTTGAATAAGAATTCGACGAAACGTCGAGTATTGTTTCTCGGAAAAACATACGGTTCGTATAAAACCGCAACCAGTTACAGTTAAACTTATTAATTTCTTCTCCCACAGCGTCCAGATGTAAAATTATGGCAAAATTGTCATTGTCACGTTGGGCTCGCATTTATATTTTGACGTTTGACGGATAACCTGATAAATAAAATTGAAAGAAACAAACACTGACGTATACCTGTGTCTCGTTTATTTATTTTTTATTCTCTTCTATTATGTATTGGGATAACAATCTTAGGATACCAATATTTTCAGAATACGGCCGTATATATTTTTATAAATATTAATTAAATAAAAAGATGTCAAAAGCTGCGCCCTCTGTAAGACGAAAAGTATAGCTACCTTAAATGAAATATATCATCGTTCAAAATGTCGTTTCCGATAGAAAGAATTCTTCTACAGATATTTGTTTCAAAAATGCCTACGTGAGATTCATAGACTCCTCCCTTATTGCGTTTCTGTCAAGAACATAAAAAAACCCACACTACAAAACGCTTAAAACACCGTGCCAACAGCAAATCTCTACGTTTAAAAATACCCGATCGTTTTGAGCGCGGTATTGTATTTCACCTTAAGCAATTTGACGAAATCTATGGAACGTGATTTTTCGCATTGACATCATATTTCCCGCGCAGTGTGAACACACCGACATGTAAAGCGGCCCATTCACGTGCGTGATAACAGGTCGTTGTTCTATTTCGTTCTTCGGGAAAAGCCAATAGCCTTTTCGATTCAATAGAATCGCTTAGCGATGCATTAATGTTTATGGATGCGTATGCAAATTATTTTAAATTTGATAACGGCCGTCTGTCCGGGCAATCGAAAAATTGTCGGCTCTGTCGTTATGGAAATGTTACACGCGCATTAATGTTATAACCTCTTGAATTAATTCACCAATACAGCGATTCTTATCGAGCGTCAAAATGTCTGCTAAATGACAGACATTTATTTATTTGTTAATCAACGCCGTAGTGGGCTTTTACAGTACAAGAAAATTAAAATGATTTTTATATATCTAACATAAAACACATTTTACAGTAAATAATTAAAAAATTATAATATAAATAAAACATGTTTAAGATAAATGAACGATATGAAATGTAACAAAATAAATGTGACACTGTAAAACAATATAAAATAAACAGTATAAAACAGAAACGCACCACCACCGCAACGGATTCCATTGAAATATACAAACATCCCAATTGCAATAGAGATGACAGTTACAAGCTATCAAGTATTTGGCGCCCTGTTCTTACGACATTGATTCAACCCTTGAGAGACGTCGCAGTAAAGTCCGCCGACGTAACTAGTACATATTGCACACTGGCGACGTCTATTGTAGAAGAAGTGAACACTCCACAACAAAGTGCATATAATTTACGCCCTCGAAAGCAGTAATCAGTCCGCCCTCTACCTCCGCAGTAAAGGTCGTCGTCCTTATGACGTTGAATAAGCATTCAACGAAACGTCGAGAATCGTTTCTCGGAAAAACATACGGTTCGTATAAAATGTCCGCAACTATTTACAGTTAAATATGTCTAACGACCGTAATAACGACCTTAACTCTTTAGTATAAAATAAATTAATAATAGAAATGAACAATATATATAAACGATGATTAGTACAAAAGCAAACAGTAATAATTAGATACCTTTAATAAATTAGTAATAGAGTAAAATAAAGATAGTGAAACCAATATACCAGATAAATAAGATAAGAATTAACAACAGTAATCTATAAAGAGTTAAAATTTGTAAGTTTGAATGTAGGAGGTAATCTCCGAAACTACTAATCCGATTTCAAAAATTCTTTCACCAATATTTAGAATGGACTTTCAGGGTGGACATAGGTTATATATTATGCCGTTAAAATAAGAGGGCTTTTCGTGGTGATTTTACAACTGAAGTCGACAATAAAATGGTAGAGCTATGCGTTTTTTAACGCTGTCTAAGATATTTAAATACTTTCTATAGAGAAATTGTAGACCTCAAAAAAGTCTGCGACGACATACATCTATTTGTTGAGGTTAATACACAAATTGATAAAATATGACTAAAAGTTACTAAAAATCTACGCGTGCGAAGCCGTGCGGGTAAGCTACCTAGTTAAATATAAAGTGCGTAAAATTTCTAAGTATTTCTCGTAATATTTCTAAGTAGGTCGTCCTCCTGATGACGTTGAATAAGAATTCAACGAAACGTCGAAAATCGCTTCTCGGAAAAACATACGGTTCGTATAAAATGTCCGCAACCAGTTATAGTTAAATATGTCTAACGACCGTAGTAACAGAACCTTAACTCTTTAATATTCAATGAGTTGCCAGATCAGCTGGGAGCTAAAAAATCAAAATTATAAAAATTAATTATGCGATAAGATTGAGAAATTTTTTACTACAATAAAGCTATTGTAGTAAAAAATAGGTCAGTAAACCGGAATAGGAAATTAACTTGTAATTTTTTTTAAAAGGCGTTCGTTTTTTGTTGACACTTTGTATATGTTGGCACTTTTTCGTCGTAATGAGGGGTTTTATAGTGGCAAGACCGGCCTGGAAAATCGGGGAGCGACACAGGCCAAGTATTGCCAACGTATTAATTTTAAAGCATAAAGTACCCTTTTAGAAAGTACTTGCTTAACATCATTGAATATAAAATAAAATATGTAACAAATAACTTGAGGAGAAAGTGAAAAAAAATAAGAACGAACCCCGAGAAGTTGAAATACAAAAATAAAAGAACATTGCCTAAAAATAACAACTTCTCGTAATTCGCCAACCACATAATTGATACCAACCATTCTTCCACTGGTCACAAATTAAAACTACTTCACTCGGTTCCTTATAAAGGTCGTAAAGCATGGATATTAACAATATGGAAACCGTTAAAATCAAAGAATAAACTAAATAATTTAAATTCTAAGAAAACACTTCTCCGATCCTAGGCTTGTTTCCGTAAAGATTATTCCTCCTACTACGCAGCTCTCTGATCTACCCGAATAGATTGACAAAATCCTGTTTTTAAGTTAGTTAAAACGTAATAAATTTTAATGAAATTTGATCAAGAGTGGGACTCGAAACTAAAATAGTGATAAGTAACTCAAATATTGAGTTATTTATCACTATTTTAGTTTATACTTATATATACACATTTTTTGTACCTGTTATTTACTTACTATGTTACTATGTAAAAATAATATAGCAAGAAATAATGTTTATGAAACTTTATTAAAAGACATGAATGATTCAAAATTTACAATAAAAATTATAAAAACTAAAATCAAAAATGTGCGGATGGAAACTCGGGTACTGTTTTGATTTATTGGTTCACTTGAATTTTCTATTTCAGTTTGCAATGTTTCAATGTTGAAATAGAGTTCCTCTCTATACTGTGATAAGAGCATGCCACTAATAAGCATATGTGTTTGATTGATAGCTTTAAGCATGTGTATCTGTACCTTTAATCTATTACGTTGTTTTCTGTCTATGGTTAGATATTCGTTCTCTCAAAGATATTTCAAGCATAGCACTTTACAATGCTCTTTGAGGATTTTTAAATTTATGTGTGGCATCGGCGGAGAGAGTCCACGCCTCGGCTCTGTTTGTACATAAATTAGTGGTCTGAAGAGATTGTAGTGCAGTGTGGTGTTAGAGATAGGAGTCTAATTGTGTAGACGTGTAATATTTGTCACGATAATCGTGATCGTTACACACAGTTTAAAGTTTGCAATATATTGTAAAAATATAGGATGTTTCAGATTGGTCCACAATACTTTAAATATGTCTTCAATTCCCCACTGCAAAGGCTTCCTAGACTAGCAAACAGATACGAGCAACTTGATGTATTTGCCAACAACTTTATACTATTTAAACATATTTTAAAAGGTGTATTGAAAGATTACTAGTATTTGTCAAATTGGACTTAAATAATTGATTTGTATTTGTTTTGATTGTTGGTTGAGTGAGATAACTAACTGTTATGTAACATTTTTATTATATTATGACTTTTTAAGCTGGTGCTATTGCTTTTCACTCTATATTATTACTTTTTATTTTTTGAATTTTTATTATATTATGTTTTCCTTATGCTTCTGCTTTGTATATACTTGCTTTTTACTTTAGGTATATAATATATTTCTTTTTATATATTTGTATTTGTACTTTAAGTGTTTGATTTCCACTTTATGTCATAATTATTTTACATTACATAAATGTACACTTTACCTATTTGTTTGTAAAAGCCCTGTAGGGCATTAATAAATAAAAAAAATCAAAAAATAAATAAAAATAAGAGCCAGAAATTTTCTGCAATGTTTTCAACATTTTATTTGATGTAAACAGGCCTAGAGACTGTCCACGAAATACACGGCATCATCAGATATATTGGAGGATGGCTTTGTTTCTTGTAAAATATTAACCGAAGAGCCTTGCATGAGATGTACGAAGGAGAACAAAGTAAAAGTGGTGTGCCGGGACAACAATAATAAAAATGGATAAATTCTATAGCGCCATTTTCGTAAAAATATCACCTCAAGGGCGCTTTAAACTAACATTGTATAGACCTACACTAGTATTTAATTGAATGGAAAGGATTTTACAAAAATATGCGTTTTAAGTCTTTTTTTAAATATTGTTTCTGATGCACTGTTCCGTATTACGGAGGGAAGAGAGTTCCACGCCTTTGGGCCTGCCACCGCAAATGCCCGTTCACTAAACTTAGTCTTCTGGCAGTGGATGGTCGGTTCTACAACCCTTCATGGCTGACCTCAGAGTTTGGCGTCTACTGTTGAAGTCGTCCGGGATGCAGAGCTCTTGAAGATACAGAGGCGCCACATTATGTGTCGCCTTGTACAACTTTAACTCAAATCTTTGAGGAAAACGAAGCCAATGTAGTTCACGCAAAAGGGATGTTATATGCGAGAATTTTGATGTTTCTTATACTATTCTTGCTGCCGCATTAAGAATGGACTGTAGTCTATCCAGCTGGAATTTTAGAATCCAGCATAAATGCTATTACAGCAGTCCACACGCGACACCACAAAAGCATTTATGAGTAAACGGGCGGCTTCAGGGGGAAGGTATCTCCGAATACTTTTTATCTGTCTCAGTTGACAAAAGCATGAACTGACAGTTTTACTTATTTGTGTATTCATTGAGAGATCTGCATCAATGTGCACGCCCAACAACTTAACTGCAGATTTAACATTCGCAGACATAGATTCCTGTATTAGATATTGCCGTCTAGATGTCGCGGCCCATAATAGTTCTGTCATGGTTGGATCCTATCTGTCTACCCCTGCCGAGAAACGCCGTGGTAGTTAGTTTGTTTTCTTTTTATTAAAGCGAATGAATATATAATATTTGACACAGGTTAATTTAAAAGTTGTCGAATGGTTAACAGGAGATGTCAGAAATATCTCTTATCGTAAAATATCGCTAATCTCCATAATTATTGATAACAGGACACTGATAATTTTTGATGACAACATTTAATATAATTTGAACATAATAACAATATAATTAAAACATAATAAAAACAACTTATAATTGAGACAAGAATCTATCTACCTGTAAAGTATTGTGGATGAGTTATATTACACCCTTTGTATATTATCACGTGATTGTTAAATCGCGGAAAACTGCGCATTTCCGAACAGTCAGGAATAATCTGGAAATCGATCGAATACACGAATATTTACGAGAATATTCCAAAGAGAACCGGGCGAATAGATAGTGATCTGTGAATCCGTGCGATAGAAAAACAGCGTACCAAGTAAGGATACCGTAGAATACTGGAGTATTCTAATAAGTTTGTGTTTAATAAAAGTTTTAATTGTATGTAAACACGGAATATACCGCTTCAATATTCTTACTATTGTCAAGCTAAACGCTTGTCCTGTAAAAATATTACTAACTTGCTGGTCTCCTGGAATAGGACTCTAACCACTGACCACTGAACATCAGTGAACAAATCATTGTAGTCGGTGAACGATGTTTGGCACATTTTTCTATACGTATTATTCAAATGCAGTACTCCCGGAACTGAATATTGAGGACCAGGTCTAAAACATCCTGTATATGCAACATAAAAAGTACATTGCCTATGATAAAACATACGTGCATCGACGTATTGTCATATTAAACACATAAAAAGTTTAAAATAGTTGTAAGTTATTGTGCAATAAAGCGATAGTCGTGGTCTTGGCATGTCCTTGACTAAAATTATCCAGGTTTACATGATTTGCAGACTACACGCGAACACATTGGCTTTGAAAGCAGCTGAACTTTGCCGCACCGGGAATAGAATCCTATACTCGAGCCATCGTAAGATGGCATTTTTGACAGATCGTAATAGTGTTGTGACACACTTTAAATCATTAACGAAAAAATTCAGTCGAAAAAAAAATTCGTCGCACGGTGTGAGTTGAGAAAGTCTTTGTACATAAAAAAGGTTATAGAAGAATAATAAAACGCATTTTTCTTAGATAAAAATATTTACTTGAATGTTTCAATCTGATCATCCCCATTACTATCACTCTCCATTGAACTATCGTCGCTGCTAATTAATTATAATATCATTATCTAAAATATTATCGATTCTAATATCTCTTTCGTAATCTTCCTTTATTCGTCGCACGGTTCTATTCACTACATTAGCCCAGTCTGATCCGTCTTTTATTGTTTTGTAGCCGTTTTCTTTGCCCTCTAATAAAGCCATAGAAAAAGATCATATTTAGAGGGCACAATCGATTTGTCAGATTTTTTGTGTTATTTTGGATACTTATTCTGCGTATTCTACGCATATTATACAGGCAATCAATATCCTATAACATTTTGAATCATTTCGTTCATTCCATATTTAATGTTGATGGACATCACTACTCTGGCGTTCGCGCAATAAAGTATAGCATTTGTCCTCCAATGTTTAGCTGTCATTAATTACGAAACTTCATGTAAGTCTAAACATCAAAACTGCCATCATAGAGTGGCCGTACTGTAGTAGAATGTGTATTTCCACAGTTTTGGCGCAGATGTACGAAAGTGAGGCAAGAGCGGAGCGAAAGTAGAATGAATGTGGTGGAAATGCGCTCAAACGTGTGCCAAATCATAATGAATATGTACAGGTTATTACAATTGCGGGTTTATTGCCAGTTGGCAATTTCTTCCATCCAACTACACAATTTAGTAAAACAATTTAAACATGTTTCTGTTGTGCTGAAAATAAACAACGGCGTCACGCGATGGCGCTCAGACAACCCGAACCGCAGACTGTTACGCACGCAGTCCGGGGTCACTCATCCGTGATCGTGTTATCTCTCTAGAGAATTCTACGACTTTCCATTTCATAGTAAAACACATGTCAGAAGAATCTAGAAATTACTAAGAGCTTCTCGTTACCTCTAGAATAAACCTTTCTAAGGAATTTCGCTATAAAAGGAGTCACGCGCCTCTAACCTCTCTGCCTAACCATTCGGGAAATGGCGTGATGGTTATTTAATAAGTTAGAAATATATATTAGTATGATAACGACTGACGTGTACGAGTATTTTAGGTCAGTTTTTGTCGCATATTTTTTCCAGAGATTACTCTAGAACGATATTTTTAGCGGGTACAATCCTTAGATGTCAGATGTTAATTAGACGCAGTTATGCAGAAAGCGACCAACCCACAAAATGCTAAATATACGCGGGTTTGAACAGCTCAATACGATATCTTTATGTGCTGAAAACGTCGAAGCTCTAAACGCCATAGTTTTTTTTTAATTCAATATTTTTCTAACTCAAATTACGGCCATCACAGTTTTGAATTAATTTTTAAACTAAAACAGAGTGGTTTCACTGTTTACTGCGGCTAAAAATATACATGTTGAAAACATCCATGTGGTATGAGCGCAATACGTAACTTTTCAATTCTACAGATAATACTTTATACTTCATGGTTTATCAAATTCATAGAACATAGACAAAAAGATTACTGTTTTTCGTAGATTTTGTAGAAAGAATCTAACCTGTAAAACGTGTCGTATCTTCGTAAATAAAAGTTTTTTCTTATAATTGCATTAAAAAACATAAAAAAAAACACCTCTTACAGTGAGCCCTATGCAAAAAATACGCAATAATGAATAATAATTCGACGTATTACGTTTTTCTAGATTCAAATTTTTAGAAGCCATTTTCTCAGTTCCATGTTTTTTGGGTTGGATGCTTTTTGCAGAACTACGTCCAATTATGTTATTTTATCTTTATCACTCTGTGCAAAAGTTGATTGGGGAAGCGTGTGTCCAAGATAAAACTGTTTTTAGGCTTATTTTTGTCGTAATGAAGTGAATTTTGCGATGGAAAACATCAATTATTATTGGCGCTGGTCGCGATTAGGCGGTCTGCGGTCCGAAGTGCGCGCGGCGAGTCGGACCCAGAAATTAATTAGTTTTCGAGATAAACGGCCGTAATTATATTTTTTCTGTATTTGCCAATATCGAGCGGTATCGATAACTTCTAGTGTTGTGTAGTTCGCGAACAACTAGTTCGTAAGAGCGCTCAAACAGACGAACTACGCGAACTAGTTCTCGGATTTCTTGCTCTTTAGTTCGTTTCAGAGGTGGGTCGTTCATGAACCAACTGAACGAATGAACGGTATAGTTCACTTTAGTGAAATGGTCATTTATTAAAATAAAATAATCATATATAAAATTTAGCTGAAATTTGGCACGTATAGTTTCCGGTAAATTTTTTTTGGAAAGTAAAATCAAGCAACGAAAGGTTTTTTTGTTCGTTTTGGGAAGTTAATGTAGATAAAATGAGATTGACTGTGACGGAAACTGAAAGCACCCCCCCCCCCTTAACCCTATGACCCTATGGATTTATAAATTATGGTAGAATGAAAATGAAGAATTCTTTGGAAATCGAAACAAGTAGATAAAAAAATTAAAGAACTACTGAACGATTTTTTGACGGGAGCTGACGAACTAAAAGGGCGAACTAGTTCACTAAGGAGCTGCGAAGTAAACCGAGCGCTCCATATAACGAACTACTACGCCCAAGACTAATAACTTCCCGTGAAAACACAGTAGCCATCAATCTATATACAATTAATTTTTGTTAATGTGCTTTAAAGAAATTGAATATTTTTAGTAATATTCTATTAGTGTTTTACGAGCGAAAGTGTCGCCATCTCTTAGTGAAATTATGATTTTTTTTTTCGATTCCTTAGAGTCTACGATACTATGAGTACTTTACATTTTTTTTTTTAAATAGAGATGTGAACACGGAATACGTGTCACATCAATATTTTTACTATTTTCAAACTAAGCTAAACGCTTATGCTATGAAAATAGGACTAACTTGCTAGTCTGGAGTGAGGTTCGAACCCGCGACCTTTGGATCACGAGGCGAGTGTCCTAACCACAAGACCAACAAGCTACTCGAATATAACCTAACCTAACCTAACCTAACCTAACCACAAGACCAACAAGCTACTCGAATATATATGCAATACATGCGGCTAGACCGCCTAGTTCTACTTCTACAAGTGCGTCAGTTCTATAACTTTGACACTTTTGCTAACTACTTATTGTAATAAACATCGTATGTTTTATAATTTTACATGAATTCGAAAGGGTAAAATTTTTTTAATAAAAAACCCACTAGTGAAATTATGCTCGACCTTTAGGGTACTTGATATAAAGAAGAACACCTTTCGTGTGTGTGTTGTAACTGTGGCTGGCGCCATCTCTTGACAGAGTTTTAAACTAGTTCCTTAGCTGTCAATCAAAGATAAATAGCCTTTTAGCGCCCTTTGTGGAACTGTTTTCGAGAATAAAATATGTTGGCGTGACAAGCTCCCATTATTATACGTCAACAATAATAAATCACCAACATTCGCTATACATAACATACAACAATCAAAATCTAGGAGTCCTAATTGGGGCAGATTACTGAAAAATAACAATTAGGCAATCCCTACTTCTTCCCTGATTCTGATGTGTGTTATCTGGATGTCCATGTAGAGCATCCTAACAAACTGTAACGGCTTCAAAACAAATTCATCCTAACAAAATCTTATTTATGTTAGTATACAGGGTTATTTGTAAAACATTAATAACCTCGCAGGACTGTATTCCTGCCTTGATTATGAGTCGAAAATGTTCAAGCTATTATGACCTAATATCAATAGTTAAGGAGATATGCGACATCAAAGTTTGCATTTTTTTTTTCAATATTTCTGACTTACTTTTTTGTTAAACGTTGGACTATCATTACAGTTACTCATATCGATTACGAAAAATTCATTCGTTTCAATACAAGTTAAATCAAATGATAAAAACCCTGAAAAAATTCCAATTGGAATGTTTTCCAATTTGAATTCGATTTTTATTTTTTTATTTGACTTGTATTAAAGGGAATAAATTTTTCATACTCGATATAAGTTACTGTAATGATAGTCCAACGTTGTACAAAAAATAAGTCAGAAATATTGAAAAAAAAATTCAAACTTCGATGTCGAATATCTCCTTAACTATTGATATTAGGTCATAATAGCTTGAACATTTTCGATTCATAATCAAGGCAGGAATATAGTCCTGCGAGGTTATTAATGTTTTACAAATAACCCTGTGTAACCAATAAAAGTTACTTTTTTGTCTACCGGTTTCGAGACGTAACCTGTCTCTTCGTCAGCTTTGTGGTGTGCAGTGTTATTTACTAGCTGTAAATAACCTGCACATCACAACCATAGTAATATTTACACCTTCACAAAATACTCTTCACACGAGTGTTGCTCTAACTAAAGGCCAACATGCACTCTTTAGTTACAATAATAGAAAAATATTTGACAGCTCGTTACCGTGCGAAGTCGGCCGCGAGCCGCAAGACGATGCGCAGTGTGGCCATTCGTGAAGGAATCGAAGCGATAAATAAAGCGAATAATCGAGCGAAGTACCAAATAAGCGAAATAAATAAATGCGATAAATACTACGAGCGAAATTGGATAGAATATACGTGTTGCCCATCGATAATAAAGTGTTCATTTACGAGTGATAATGTAATTTGAAGAATATCGTTAAGTTTTATTCGTTTCCTATTTTACTAATTTCCAGTGTTTTCATTCATTCCTCCTGTAGCAACAACACGTGACAGTATAAATTAATATGTATATGAAAAATAATGTACTTTATTGTGCACACAATGTTTTGGCAAGACGATATCTATATTAATTATTCCATTATCTGTGTTATTTGTACGAGCATTGAACGAAATGTTGCGAAGTGTATTCCGTTTCCAATTGGATCGATAACATTATTTGTTCCATATACACGGGAGGAAATTCTTAGGAATTTGTTTTGAATCGTATTTTCTGATTTATAATAACAAATTATTAATTTAAAAATTCCCCGCATGAAATTTAAATAACATACATAATATCTATATTATGATTGCGTTAAATTAAATTTCATTAATTACATTTAATAATGTTTTGACTCAAGGACAAATGGCGGAAGTCTTTAGAAAACTTCGACTGTGAGTTTTACTGTCTAAAATTAATTTTTAATATTTTGTGTCGTGATTGATTGAGGCTTTTCTGACTAATAAAATTAATACGTGTGGAAATTGGGACCTCTTTAAAATATATAATTTGCGCACATTTCAAAAATATTCTCTATAGAAATCAGTTGATCGTCGGAGAAATATTTGGAATACTAGTAATATTACTACAATTCCCCACAATGACTTGATAACTAATAAAGGTCTCAAAATGTTGGGATTTGTTTTAAGAACTGTACAAAACTTTACAGACCTGCGCACTTATAAAGTCCTCTACACTTCTCTTGTCAGACCTCAGGTTGAATATAACTCGATCATTTGGTCGCCTCACTATGTTAATCATTCAACGGCAATTGAACGAGTCCAAAAAAAATTCTTAAGATTTATTAATTACAAATTAAATGTACGCTTGGAAGATATCAATTATGAATATCTCCTTAGTTATTTACAACTTTTAAACTTGTCTGTGAGACGTACTGTAACAGACCTAATATTTCTTTATAGGATCGTAAATAGTTTGATTGATTGCCCCCAGATTATTAGTCTGATCGACTTATATACTCCATCGAGGTCACAGTGCATTGTTCTATTATAGTGGAAATGTCAGAACTAATGCATTAGAAAACTCTGTAATTCCCAGATTACACTCATTGGGGAATGAACATGCAGAGGCGGCTGACATTTTTGCTGATAGTATAACTGTGTATAGGACAAAGCTGATACAATTGTTTACATCTCAACGAAATGGAAATGGACAATAAATTTTTCTGTATTATTATTTTACCTTTAACTATTATTATTTGTACCTTTAACTGTATTATTATTTTATCTGTCTTATGTTTTTCTGAATTATTATTATTATTATTACCTTTTAACTATTATTATTGTAACTTTTAACTGTATTATTATTTTAACTGTCTTGTGTTATTTTTTTTAAATTTTATTCTGTATATTTGTAAAAGCCCATAAGGGCGTTAAATAAATAAATAAATAAATAAATAAATTTCGAAATATTGAATAAAAACTATTTTGATGACAAATGCCAAAACTCACACGCAGTGCGCACGCGCACCAGCTTGAACTATATTTTCAGTAACCATATATAATACAATTCTATATAACCGGCCCTAAGTTTGTTTGATAATTCAACTATATAATGATCGAATTATACTATACTATATAGTATAATTCGATCAGACAGACAGATAGACAGATACTAATAAAAATTGAATCGCGTATGTATTATACATACATCTTCATAACGGCACGCAATTGTCGAACTTTTATTATTATTATTTTTTTAATTTGGTCATCCAACAGGGAGACACAATCTATACTAATATTATAAAGAGGAAAGATTTGATTGTGTGTTTGAATTGAATAGGCTCCGAAACTATTGGACCGATTTGAAAAATTCTTTCACATTTAAAAACCTACATTATTCCTGATGAACATAGGCTATAGAATATTTTCAAAAACGTTAGGGATCCGTATGAAAACTTCGATAATGTAACCCAACGTGTGAAAAAAATATCAAAAAACCTTATATCGCGTACGCTGCGGAAATTTTTGACAATAAAGCAAAGTGATGTACCACAGTTTTATAAATGACATTAATATCTACAAAAAAGTCTGCGATACCATACCTCACAAACTTATTTTTTACTTAATCCTTAACCCGTGCAATGCCGGGTATGACCAGCTAGTCGCTTGATAAGATGAAATACAAAAAAAAAATAGTTAAATGTCTCCCACAATTAAAGGAATTTACTCCCTTTCTTTTAACTCGTAGCGTCTGCTTGCTTGCTTGTCTGTCGAAAAAATTTTGGATCGATTTTTCGAACCCTTTTCCCGTAATCCAATCGAGCTGAAACTTTGCAGACAGACGTGGCGACGATAAGTGATCTAACAAATTTTCAATGAATGTATATTATAGATATCTCACAGACACGAAGCTGTATTTATTATGGGAAAGTAGGTATAGAAGTCATTTGGGTGTACATAGGACTTATGACCTATCTTTATGGTTGGCTTAAGTGATCACTTTACACAATTGTAACATTCGCCATTTCCACCCATGATAGAATACACCATGTTTATTCATTTTTTGGAAGTTGTATATATGTTCAAACTGCGTGGAAAGCTTTCACATATGAGTTGTAAGCGCCTTTCCATGCGGCCTGTACAAAGCCATTTTCATTCCCCTAAATCCCCACAGATGTCGCTAATGAGAAAATCTACATTGATTTTTTACGGAATTTTGAGAGCAATATACTTTATATATCTATAATATACATTAATTGATTAATAATGTCTCTGTGACATAAATCCAGCACTGTTCTGAAAGATTTGAATAAAACTCAAAATATTCTAACAAATTTTCGTTTAAAAAATTAATGATTATAGTATAATTTTGGATTTTTCGAAATTTTTTATTACTCCCTTTCGTGGCATCGCCCGACTCTAGCCCAACGCGTAGGTTAAGCGACAAACCTGTTTCCACTAGTAAATGAGAAAGGGAGTATAATAAAAACTTGGTTTTTATGGGTTTTATATTTTTTCAGCATGAAAATTTTCGACACTGATGCGGCTGTCCGCCCATTAAACACCATGGTCTGCACGTGATACATAGATGTTGAGATTCTTGGTGAAAAATGAGGTTATCTTTTTCATTTACAAACAGCCACAACTCTATTATGACATACAATTAGGTAGGTCCTAATGAAACGATCATTCATCTATGGTCTTCATGGCCGCCTGGTGATGTGTCCGTGTCAATAAAAGTGAATTGTTTATTTAAAAAGTTCAGATGTACATGATTATGTAAAGTCACGTGATTTAGAATCGACTACTTTATGTACATGGTACGCACATAACCTTAATCTACATTCGTTATATACTTGTGTACCTATATATATTAAAAATAGTGAATAACGTAATTGATAAAATAGCGTACGTATATTAATTTTTAATCTCTTAGTTACAGTATATATTTCTAACAAAGTTTAGTTAAATTATGAGACAAACTTAGCAACGATTAATGGAATCATCATCATCATCATTCTTGGCCCTACAACCCCTGGTGGGTCCTGGCCTCCTCAAGAGTCTTCCTCCACTCATCTCGGTTTAGTGCCAGCTCTCTCCAGTTCCGAAGCTCCATGGCAGATATGTCTTTGAGGACGTTGTCACCCCATCTTAATTTCGGCCTTCCTAAGCTCCTTCGCCCTATTGGCCTTGAGTTCAGCAGGGACTTTGGTGCTTGATACTTGGACATGACCACCACATAACATTAGTGGAAAACTTAACATGAATTAACCTGTTTTTTAAAAAAAAATTAACCTCATGCATATTTCAATACCAGAGATATTCTCATTTGAATATACACTTTGCTCCTAAAATATTATGTGAAGTTATTTTTATCCAATTGGTGGGCAGGCGGTGTAACACGCATATACAGGGTTATTTGTAAAACATTAATAACCTCGCAGGAGTATATTCCTGCCTTGATTATGAATCCAAAATATTCAAGCTATCATGACCTAATTCCAATAGTTATGGAGTTATGCGACATCAAAGTACATTTTTTTTCAATATTTCTTACTTATTTTTTGTAAAACGTTGGACTATCATTACAGTAACTTATATCGAATATGAAAAATTCATTCCCTTTAATACAAGTCAAATAAAATAATAAAAACCTTCCAATTCCAATTGGAAAACATTCCAATTGGATTTTGGCGCAGGCGCTACAACAATGAGTTCTATACTTAGTTTAAGGAGCTAAGCGTCACTAAATTTATAAAATTGGAATAACCTCGGTGGTTGGGTCATGTGGAGAGAATGACTGGACGACAAACACCGAAGTCCACGCTGAATACAAGGCCAATAGGGCGAAGGAGCATAGCAAGGCCAAAATTAAGATGGACTGATAACATATCCAAAGTCATATCTGCCTTGGAGATCCAGAACTGGCGCGAGACCGAGATGAGTGGAGGAAGACTTTTGAAAAGGACAAGACCCACCAGGGGTTGTAGACCCAGCAGTCATGATGATGATGATGATGAAAGCTAAAAGAGCATGTCACTTGACCCTTTTAAAAACTATTTGAATATTAATACGAACGCATACTGTTTAAAATGCAAAACAAAACTCGCATAAATAATTTACGAAGCTCGCTGGCCGTTAGACGTGATCTGCATAATATTTAGAAAGATATTAAAGAGTTAAGGTTAATTACGTTGGACATATTTAAGTATTAAATACACCGGATATTTTATACGAATCGTATATTTTACACAGAAGCAAATCTCGACGTTTTGCTGAAGTCTTATTCAGGTTCATCAGGAGAACGGCTTATTTCTTCTGAGGTCGTAAATTATATACACTTTGTTGTGCAGTGTTCACTTCTTCTACGATAGAGGTCGCCAGTGTGCAATATGTACTAATTACATCTTCGGGCTTTTCTGCGACGTCACTTAAAGGTGGAATCAAAGTCGTGAGAACAGGGCGCCAAATACTTGATAGTTTGCAACTGTCTTCTGTATTGAAATTAGGATGTTTGTGTATTTAAGGGACTCTCTCACTGTATATAAGGCGCGGTTCTGTTGATAAGATTTTTGTCTTGTCAAATCAGATGAAATGACTGAGATTTCTTGTTACCATGCATCCTAAGGGAATATGAAAAATATCCGGTTTATTCAACACTTAAATGGAAAGATATTTTTAA
Organism: Agrypnia vestita; assembly: GCA_016648135.1. Taxonomy (NCBI): domain Eukaryota; kingdom Metazoa; phylum Arthropoda; class Insecta; order Trichoptera; family Phryganeidae; genus Agrypnia; species Agrypnia vestita. The sequence continues at coordinate 20,361 of JADDOH010018848.1, forward strand.
TAATTCTGCCATTTTGAATCAAATCGGGCAGCTCGAATCTCTTGATAATATTTTTTTATTAATATGCACCTAAATTTTTGGGGTTGTTTTAAAGTAAATACACTCGTGACAGTGACAGTCCGAATAATATAACACTGCTCCAGTTAAGTTCGCAATCAGTGACTTTATTTTGTGTTAAATAAAAATTAATGTTGCGTGCTTGATTTATCTCCACCGTAGCAATACAGTGACAATATTTATACGGACATAAACTTTGTGAACTATCTGTAGTGATCAAATATATGACTGCTGCGGAGCTTTTGACCGCCTGGTAGTCAAACATCGAGAGATAACAGAGTCAACAGTGTAATCTGTTCTGTACCAGTAGTAATGTTATTTAACCGAGATAACTATTTTAAAAAAAAAACGGTTATCTGAAAGTCACGCACATACTTCCGATCGCAACAAAAAGCGGTCAACAAGTGAAGCTACAACTACAGTAACATAAATTTTAACCCAATTCATATAAACCTCGTGGAAATTTAACCCTTTGATTGCCGCAAGCGAGTTAACACGCCAAAGCATAGAGAAATAAAATTTTAAAATGAAATAAAACACATAGAAATTGTGGTAATAAGAATCTGTCAAAAGAAGCAAGACTAGCGGTACATAATGGCGTTCTAGTGCCAACCCTTATGTATGGAAGTGAAGCCTGGAATTGGCAAAAGAGGAATGAAAGTAGACTGAATGCGGTGGAAATGCGGTCACTAAGACG
>JADDOH010018849.1:0-18113 GCA_016648135.1 Agrypnia vestita
TAAATGAGATCTAAATGAATGGAGGTCTAGGTATCTTAGGAATCTGTTTTGGACGCTTATATCCCTTTAGGACAGTTCCAGTAGACCTAAAGTAATTTATACAAAGTTTTTAATTAGTTAAAATTAATAATCACGTCCAACCACAAAGTTAACTCAATCAACATTAAAAATATAATTCTGATGATGAATTTTTCTGACGTAACCCAATAAAACATTACCTGAAGCGATCCACACGGAAAATCTAATCCACGTCATAACATCAAGGCTCAGCATGAGGTACACATTTATGAGAATGCTGAGTCCCGGGAGCCAAGGGACAAAGGGAACCTGGAAAACAGAGCAAATCATATATGACCTTCAGCACCGACCAATATTACTGAACCTATAGGACAAACCAATTCTTACCAACAGAACTTACAAGACCGATCACTTCTCACAAACAGAATCTACAAGACAAACCAACTCTCATAAACAGTAAATTGACGGTGCCAATAGTTTGTACATAATGGAATTCTTCTTTCGAATTCGCTCAGATGGTTTGGGCATGTTGAGCAAATGAATGAGGAGAGAATGGTAAGAAGGATATATAACGCAAGTGTTGATGGCGCCAGAAAGAGAGAGCGACCGCGGGAGACATGGCATAACCAGATTAACAAGATACTGTAAGACGGTCCCGTCAGAAGCCTTAACAACCAGCTAGCTTGCATGCGAAGATGTATGAATGTGGATGATGTCAGGACAGAATAGTGTGGCGCTCTATCCTCTCTGCCTACCCCCAAGGCGAAACGGCGTGATGGTAAGTAAGTAAGTAAGTGATAGTTTGTTACTGGCAAACATTACAATCTATGAAAAAAAGTTAATTAAAATTAAATAATTAACACTGTTTTAATCACAATTCATTTTTAAAAATTGTTTGTAAATCTGTTTCAGGAGCGATGCTCCCTTCTTCAGGATAATAAATGTACTCAGTATATTTGCCAGTAGATTTACTATGACATTTAACAGAAAATAATGTCAAAAATATTTTTTTTAAATGCAATCTTTGAGGTTGCTTATCTCCGTAACTGTCAACATTTCACACAAAGTGTAAAGAATATAAAATTGTTTCCAGGTTTTCACGGCCGTTCAAAATCTTCTGCGTGTAGTTTTCCGGGGTATTCTGCCATGTATACATCTCTGGCCACATATCAGGTACACAGTAGTCCTGATGGTGGACCCTGCAATGGGATCCCAAACGTCGGCCAGAGAGGTCAGATATACATGGCAGAATATCCCAGAAAACTACACACAGAAGATTTTAAAGAATATTTTCTATTCAAAATGAAGACGACTCCCCAAAGTTTTTGCTACTAGCTACGAGATATATGTATTAATTCAATTTCGATTGAGTACGGATAAACAATGTAAATTACGTATAAAATTTAATAAAAACAAATAATAATCACCGCAAAGGAAAGCTTCTTTTCAGACACGGGCTGACGAGAGATAATGAAGAGTGTGGCAACCACTAAAAAGGCTGACAGCGTCGTCGGAAAAATTGCCGACACCTTCAATTCTGCCAGATCGTCAGCGTACACTTTTACACAGCCGGCCAAGGCGAGGCACCACAAGGCTGGAAATGAGAAAAATAGACTTTGTCTTTAAAAAATTCAAACTGTCGTACATCCAGAGCAGGTTTCAAAACGTTACTAACAGTACACCGTCACCATCCACGTTACAATGTTGGAGCTGAGTTTTGTGGGATACTGGTGGCTGGCTCGGTTGACCAGCTGTCCCAGCAAGACCAGCGGAGTCACAGATACGCGGTCCTCTTCCTTCTTGTTGCTTGTTGATAAATTATACCTAAAATCAAATAATAAAAGTCAATGATTGGGAGCGTCTTACGTGGAACGTGAATAATATTGTAACGTTAGGAGACAAGTGAAAAAATTAAAATTTTATTCACCAAAGCCACTGGACACAAATTTATTTGAGCTTCTTTAATTCACACAATTGTCACTAATCACTTGACTGTGGAACACTTTACACTCGTTTTTTCTAGAATATGCGCACATCTGTTGGTCACTATTTGCTATAGAACGCCTGGAATGTACTCTCTTAATTTATTGTCACTGGTCACATTGAATCGCCACTTATCGCTTGTTTTCTGTGGGGTTGTCTCTGGTTTCGCATCTGTTAAAACAACTGCGTAATTCATAACCGCTCGAGTTCCAGAAACTTCTCGCGTATTTTGGCGAATATGGGTTCTTCTGGAATATTCCAGTTGCCCGGGAACTTTCGATTATGTGCCACTCTCTTTGATTTCTATAATCCCCTGACAATATTTAATATTTAAACAATCATAATAAATGAAACCTTAATAAATGGTTATTATAGAAATACCTTAAAAGTAAAACACAAGAGGCCACCATGGAATAGGCCAGGAGAGTGCCGATAGACATCATGTTAACTAACTGATCAAGTTGGAAAATGGCAGCCATTGTACCTGAAATGAAAAATGCTCAAAATATTCCACACGCAAAATCAATGGTTACAAAATGGTTATAAGATATTCAAAAAGTAACACTATCAACAAAATTAAAATAGCGTGGTGAAATGGACTTACAACTTTATCCAGAATACTGGATTTTATCCCAGGGGCACATCATTATTCAAGATATGTATATTTTTTATATGTGAGTAATATTTAAACTAAGGCCACTCGTGGTTGAAATTTGTCATTACCATAAACTAAAACAAATATTGCCGTCGATAATGAGATATCTACCAACGGCAGTATTAAAAATACAACTCACATGCGAAACGAGGTGTGCAAGTTAAACATATACAGGGTATACCAGAGCTAGCAGCAGAAACATGGCTGTGAGATTCCTGACTATGTTATGAGTCTAAAATGTTCAAGCAACCATTGCCTAATATCAAAGTTTGCATTTTTTTTCAATATTTCTGACTTATACTTTGTTAAAAGTTGAACTACCATTACAGTAACTTATATCAATTATGAAAAATTCATTTTCTTCAATACAACTTAAATAAAATGATAAAAACAATGTAAAAAATAACTTTTTTTAAAATTTTTTTTTATCATTTTTTTGTTATTATCATTTTATTCGATTTGTGTTAAAGCGAATGAATTTTTTCATAATCGATATAAGTTACTGTAATAATAGTTCAACTTTTTGCAAAAAATAAATATGAAATATTGAAAAAAAAATACAAAATTTGATATTGCATATCTCCATAACTATTGATATTAGGCCATGCTTGCTTAAACATTTTAGACTCATAACATGGACAGGAAACTACCGGCAATGTTTCTGCTGCTAGCTCTGGTACACCCTGTATACAACTCCCAAAAATTTTATAGATGTGGTAGTCTATCATGGGTGGAATTGATGAAAGTTACGTTGTGTGAAGCGATCACTTAAGCCAGCTGTGTGTATGAACACCCAAAAAGACTTCAATACCTACATTCCAATATAAAAAATAGCTTCTACTCTATGAGACATCTATAATATATATCTTGATTTAAAACTTTATCGTTTATGAGTACATCACCGAAAACCAGTAGCAATTACTCTTAACACAAGCTTGAGTAGTGTGCCACCAATACTTAGCCGATGTAACATCGTGTCTAATTTTAAATAACCAGCTATAGACAGATCAAGCCTCTGTTAAATCTCCGGAGTGGCATTGCATTATGTAGTACGATTTAATGTAATAGATTCCTAACCTGTGAACAAGCCAGCGACCAGGGTACCCACCAGAGGAGTTTGAAACCTTCCGTTAATATTCCCCATGAACTGGAACATTAGTCCGTCAGAGGCCATGGCGTAAATAATGCGCGGCAACGGGAACATGGCGCCCAATAAACTGAAACAAATTAAAGCACCCTCACACTTGAGATTTACAAATCTGAGGCTCAATCCTAGAGCCACCAAACGTGGCTTTATTTTGCAGCTGTTTTCACTTCAAAATAATGAAAACGAGTTTCAAGAAGGATAATAAAGAAGGTAAAAAAAAAGATTAAGTGAATGTGCAAATGTCAGATGTGTCGAAATAGGAATGTATATTCTTCTTCTTTCTTGGTGTTTCACCCCTATGGGGTGTTCTTGCCACAAAACAAGCGTGTTTCTTCATTGGCAATGAGTGTGATGGTTGCTTTTTTTTTTCTCTTATATTATGTACATATATACATAATCCAGTTTTATGGTCTCCATGTCGGGGACAAAAATAGATAAAATTTCCAAAATTTATACCGGGGTTGTCCAACCTTAGGCGACCCAAGGACGTACTAAAAAAACCAACCTAAAGGCATCTCCCAAAAATTCACACTATTATGTAAAGTTGAAAAATATTTCCATATTAAGTCCTACTTTTAACTATACCGGGCACTTTTAATAGTATCACAGTATAGACGAAGCATTATTATGAAGCGAGTAACAGAGGGGCCGCGCAATGTCATATCATGGGCTGTGTCTTGGACAGTCCTCATTTATATAACGGAAATACATATTATGATAGATTAAAATATTGTTACGAGTCTAAAAACGATGGTAACTACGCATTATCAAAATTTCTCAAACAGTCTTCATGAATCTAGAATGAAGAAACCGTAATCACTAGAAATATGGAGAAAATGGTGGAACATTCGGGACCCAACATTTACATATATAAGCGATAAAATGCAAGACCACAGAAAGGCGAACCGGAAAATTAACCTGGAAATTAAATTTTAATTAATTTCCAATATTTAATTTGCCTCTTGCAACAACGATTCAGTGACAATATGTAAAATGGTGCTAGAAATATTGCCGGAAAAATATTTATTTTTAATTTATCTCCTAGGAATTGTAATTACACACACACACAGAGAGAGGGAATGTCTCGGCACATAGTAAAATTTAAAAAAAACATTTTGACATAATACAGTGGGCCCGCGGTAATCCGACAAACGTTTTGCAGGGCGATGTCGGATTGTCGAATTTGTCAGATTATAGAGTACTGCCTAAGATCCTCTATAGTCCGGAATTTTTTACAAACGAGTACCTTGTAATCTGACAAATTAGAGATCCAATGATAAGGTTTTATATGTTACACTCTGAAGTACAAATCATACTTCATTATTTATGTCAAATTTAGTAAATTAAACAACACAATAGAGAGCTTATGTTTTATTATAAAATTAACGTCATTAATGCTATAGAATTTACAAAAAATAATAACTTCACATTAGGAAATAATTGTGTACATACTAAAATAATCAAAAATGATGAATAGAAATCATAATATGAATGTCGGATTACAGGGGGGGCCGAATTACCGCGGGTCCACTGTATATCTAAGTAGCAAAAGTAAAATGATTTTAAAAAAAAATTAAAAATAGATTGAGACTACGTAAACACATCAGGGAAAGTATCAAGAAAATTACAATTATTACGGTTTGCACAATTACTGTATTCACCCTGCTACTTGTAAAAAGGCTAATGAGAGAATCTCAAAAATTTGTGTTGTCCTTTCTACTGTGTGAGAGACCACACAGTGCAGTTGTACTCGACCTGACTCCTCACTAATGTTGTGAATTTTAGCGTGTCGAGGTTCCTAAAATCTTTGCCACCCCCTTCCTGAAATCTTAGAAATTTTATCAATATGACGTATAAAACTATGTTTTGAATGGAAAGTAAAATCTAGATCTGCAATTATGGAAACCGACGATGGACTCGGGTTATTAATGGGAAGAGACTTACCTGGAGCAAAGGCCGCACATGGCACCGACGCTGACTATGTACTTGGCAACGTTCCATCCCAAGGCATTGTACACGTGAGGCAGAGGGGCATTTCCATCCTTTAAATGAAATATGTATATATTTTTACAGAGCTTTTGAGGTGGCAACATTCTAAGCCAAACATTAAATGTCTTTTCTTAATATATTAAAACCCCGATAATTAAAAATTCGCCATAATTTGAAATTTTTCAAACCCAAAAATGTCAACTTGATAGTAGTTTAACTCTGATAATTCAAAAACCCCGGTAATTTATAATTCGAAAAATATTTAGCCCCTTGCGCCATAAATCAATACATTTTAGTTAAAATAATTCAAAATTAATTGAAATTTGACAAGATGTTAGGAATGAATGTAAAGCTGATGGTAGCATAATTCATAGAATTAAAACAGGGTCGCTCGGGTGGTTTGGGCATGTTGAGCGAATGAATGAGGAAAGAATGGTAAGAAAGATATATGATGCAAGTGTTGACGGCCCCAGAAAGAGAAGGCGACCACAGAAGACATGGTTAGCCAGATTAACCAGATACTGAAAGATGGACTCGTTAGAAGCCTCAACAACCTTCGAGGTTGCATGCGAAGATGTTTAATGTGTATATCAGCCTCATCCACATGTATAAATGTGGATGAGGCGAGAGTTGTATGTCAGGACAGAAGAGTATGGCGCTCTATCCTCTCTGCCTACCCCGACGGGAAACGGCGTGATGGTAAGTTAGTTAGTAGAGGTTCTTTAGTGATACAAATGTCGCAATCTTTGTATTAGCATAATAAATATTGCATTTTCAAAATGATTTCTGAAGTATGCGAAACTACAAAAGTTTTTCAAAAAATTAATGACCTTTTTCATGAGTTTTACGAATTTTAACGAATTTCACAATTCTGCATAATTCAAAATTTTTTTTTTGATTTCTTGAATTTCGAATTAACGAGGCTCTACTGTATATTCATTGGAAGATGTGGGGAAACTCAATTTGAATGTACCTGTAAATAATACGGAAGCATTAAGGTCAAAACTGAAGAAACCCCAAAGTAGGCCAGGAAGATGATGAGAAGAGAGGCGACAACCGCAATGGGGATGGACTTCTGCGGTGTCTTTGCCTCCTCCCCTGCCGTGGCAACACAATCAAACCCGATAAAGCCGTAGAAGCAAGCTGCAGCGCCGCGGATGATGCCGGCAACACCGTACGGAGCGAAACCACCGTCACCAAACCCCTTGGGGACCTGCTCAGGCGTCAGTCGCCAATTCTTGGTGTCGGCTGAAAAACATGATGAACTTATTAGTTTTTTAGTGAGTATTGTATTGAAATTGTCGGCGGGTTCGGATTTGGGGCCTCTCTGGTCCCTATCCGGTGAGACCGTGGAGGCTAATTCTCACAAAGTCTTATAATAACATTACATATATTCTTAGGATTACGTCTCATTTTTCTTCAGTATTGCCGTAACAAAAAATTAATTACTAAAACTGAAATGACTTAAGACAGACGTCCTAATTGTTCCATAAGGTTTCTTGATTGAACAAAAGCTTAACAATTAACATATGCTCTTAAATACAAAATTCAACCAAAATTAAAAACAAGCACTCCTCTATTTTCTTATGTAATTAATTAAGATAATACTGACTGAACAACAACCAATCTGCTTTTGTGGTTAATATCTGTTGGTTAATGTGGTTAATATCCGCTTTGACAAAAAAGATTGGACGATTCAAGCTAAATATAATTGTACCAGTAGTTAAGAAATCGGCCATTGCCGATTCCTTGCTGCTAGACCCTGCAGGAGTCTGCACTGGCCGCTATGCAGCCAATAGAGGCCATGAAGCGGCTTTTAATAGAAATGCTTTTAAAACACACAAACACATTTTCCAAATCAGTTATCAATTGTCAAATTGACACTCTTTTCCACATAATCATATTCAAACACGTCGCCCTCTATTCTTGTCCTAGCAAAATAGCGCTTTTGCTTCTAATCCCCTCGTATGAAGTATTTCTTCATTCTGCATTCACTCTTTGCTAATATTTCTTCTGTCACACTTCTTTTTAGTCATATACTTCTTAGTACTCCGAGTAGCAGGGGCGTGCAGTAGGAACATCGCAGCATGACTTTAACGTAACCAATTATTTGGAAAAAAAAATCAGAATACAACATATGTTTCGTAATATTTCTGTCACAATTGTTATCATAGGCCCGGTTGCGCCAACTAAAGACAATTTTACTCAAGTAAAATTAACCCGAGTAACTTTTTTTACCATCCGCCGAGACTAAACTCGATTTCCGGTTGCTGAAACGTCTTTTTTACCACTGTCAAACCAATAGTAAGGCTAATAGGATGCCAAGCGGAATAAACCTCAAATACCGCATACGTCTTTGGAATTTTTTTTTTTTTTTTCCTTTAAAAAATAGAGATGCGAACACGGAATACGTGTCACATCAATATTCTTACTATTTTCAAACTAAGCTAAACGCTTGTGCTATGAAAATAGGACTAACTTGCTAGTCTGGAGTGAGGTTCGAAACCGCGACCTTTGGATCACGAGGCGAGTGTCCTAACCACAAGACCAACAAGCTACTCCTACTACTACTAAATTTGATTTATTTCAGTTTTTTACCACTGGCAATACGTACTTTTGCGGTTCAAAACCAGTTCAAACAAACCAAAAAACATCAAACCATCGCTAAAATAACGCGAAATTAAAAGATTCATTGTAATGTTTACAAATTTCAATTATATAATGATAATGACAGCAACAAAATTCAAATGACAAGTACATATATGGACAAATGTCACATTTTCAAATCAGCTGTAAGAGGACGGCCATTTTTATCAACAATTTTACCTTTACCCATATTGGAAAGTAAAAAATGGTACTCTTGTATGTACTTCGATGAGTAAAATATTTTTTACGTTTTAGTAAAAAAAAGTTACTCGGATAACTTTTTTACCTTACTACAGATGGTGCAACTCGACCATAGTATTCATATATATTATAAAAATCTGTAGCATAAATTTTGATTTTTATTTTTTTCCAAAATATACGTTTACAAAAAAGCCATGCTTCAATGTTCCCACCGCACACGTCTACCGAATAGTATTCCTACTTTGAAGTCTTTTCTTATATTTGACACTCTTCGCCTGGCATTTCTACGTCCACACTCTTCTTCTGTCATATTTTGAAGCCCGTGTCTTGAAACGTTTGGTTTGTTTTCAGTTTGATACATCTCAACCTAGAAACATGTGTTCGCTTGAAATTCAATATCAATGTAGCTGCCATCAGAAAAAATAAATATCTGTACATCTCACTTGTTAATATTTTTTTAATACGATTTCATTATGTTTTTAACTGGCAATGGCATTTTATGATAACCTACTGATAACTGTTAACCAAAAACATAGTGAGATAATTTATAAGGCTTCGTAAACAATAATAACCACAAAGAACTAAAGATGAAAAACAAACATGTGTTAAGGGAACATACCTTTAAGAGATCCAGAAATGATGACGAAGAGGACAACGCACAAGTTGACGACTGTGAAGATATTATTGAAACGAGAAGATTCTTTGGCTCCGAAAGCCAGGGCAACTAAAACACAGATAAAATGAAGCGATGATTAACAAGGAGCTTACAGGAAGGTGTTGGTTTGAATTTATATGCTGTACCATTATCTAAAATATACCTGAGAACACCATGGTGATGGTGAATGCAAAGAAGTCCGGATACGGCGACATGTAGGAGAGTTGTATGGGCATGGTGGCCTGCAAATGGGACGACATGGTGTTGTTCAGTAAGGAGTCCAAATACTGGCTGAGACCGCGCACGACACTCGCCGAACCTAAAATGTCAAAACAATCTCTTCAGTTTATAAGGTGATGAAAAATTTAAGCGTATGCTTATTATCATAAATTACAGACTAAGCGTCATGGTCTAACTTTTCAGCCAGACTCAGACAGAATAGAAATTTTACAATTGAGAATATTAATTAAATTAAGAATTAAAAACGATAGCAAACAAAAAACAAATGGAAGATTGTAAGGATCAAATGGAAAATCTATTTGAAATGTGTAACATCTTACCAATACGAAAACAGCTATATTATAAATTTACTCTAGACGTTTACACAGACGAAAGGTTCAAAACACAAATATGGCACAGATATATGACAAGACAAAAAATTAGAAACAAAAAAATCTAACAACTTTTACAGAGACCAGACAAAAAATACATAGTACTGAGACTATTCAACAAAATATCGGATGGACTAAAAAACGAAATAGGACAAAAAATTAAAAATAAATGTTAAGTGAAATGTGAATATTATATTATGTATAACAATATGATTGTGTGAGTATGCATATTGTTCCTACAAACTGTATATACAGTTTCGTAGATGTCTTAAAATAATATTGATACATATTAAATAAAAAAACAAATAATAATAAAAAAATTAAAACCACAAAGGCAGTTTTAAAGCTATTGAATGAACGTAAAAGTCTTTCATTGTGAATAACACTGCCAACCATCTGATTTCTGGACATTGAAAAGTTTACCACCATCTGATCCATCAATCATCCGATCTTTTAGAAGAAAAATCTTTTCAAAACAATACGGTATTTCAGGTGCATGCAGTGCGAGTTGTATGTAAGCACATATTTTGAAAAAAAACAAAATGAAATATTTATTCGACAGACCATTATGATACGAGGTGTTCTCAAGACACCTTTAGTCGGCAAAAACACATTTATTCATACACACTGTTCTTACTCTAATCTCCTACAAAGTAGTCCCATTGTTGGCAACACTTCTGGAACGCATCTTTTGAAATGGTGTTCAGATGGGCCATCGCATAATGTCTTCTCTAGATTCAAATCGGGTCCCTTTCACCGGCATTTTTAACTTGGGAAATGGTCAAAAATCACACGGAGCCAAGGTTTCTTAATTTGGCTTATTGAGAGCCTACCAGGACACAGTTCGCTATCAACTGATGTGAGGCCACGATCGAAGAGATTGTACCATTCCTTTATTCGTGAGATACTCGTAGTATGGTCCCTGAAAGCCCGTTGGATCTTGCAAATGGTTTCATTTGGGTATCACCAAGTTTTGGCAAAATTTAATGTAAGCTGGCTTTTCGCAACAATTGAAAATCCGACGGGCGCTAACACACTTCTTCACCCAGAGGCGGATTGCCAGCGACTGACACTTTCTGCAGGCGGAAAAAAATTTCCTTTACACATATCCACTAAATGATACCTCTGCTACTTTTGGGCAGAAAAAATAAAGTTAAACATTATCTGCACACACCTTGTTTTAAACTCAAACAATATGATGAATCATATACAGTAAAACCCCACTGATTCAAACCCCGATAATTCGAAATTCGCCACAATTAAAAAATTTTAAAACCCACAATTCCCAAAATGTTAATTTTATAGTAAATTAACCCCGATAATTCAAAAATCCCGGTAATTCGTAATTTGATATAATTTTTAGTCCCTCAATGCTTTTAGTTCACATAATTAAAAAAAAAATTGAAATTTAAAAAAATATTTTGATTTTTTCGCAAGTGAGAACAACAAATATGTCAATATGGATACTTTAGTAATAGAAATGCCGCAGTCTTTGTATTAGCATAATAAATATTGCGCTTTCGAAATAACTTCTTGAAATATGCAAAAATACAAACGTTTTTCACAAAATTAATGGCTTTTTTCATGAGTTTTACAATTTTTAGCAAACTTCGCAATCGCACCGCAATTAAATTTTTTTTACTTCTTGGGTAAACACTTTATAACTTTGTGGTGACATATTCAATAATTAAATTAAATAAAAACAACTTTGTAAACACCACTGAAATATTTTTATTCACACCTCTACATGTTACGGAAACAAAGTTCCCTTCCTCAGGAGGATAACCAGTATACTAAAATTAAAGAACATATGTAGACTTAAAATTAACAAGGGGGAGGGGCGAGTGGAATGTAGGCGGAGTAAATGGAAGAGCAGGGGGGGCGGAATAGGTAAGTGTTTGGTAATGAGAGTGTTGGGTTTTTTGTTTAAAATTGGAAAAATATTAAGAATCGGATAGTTTGGGAATTGAATTTGGCTATTTATTATATTGTTATTAAGGTTGATATTTTTTCTTATCTCTAAAACTTCCAAACTATCTAATTGTCTATCATTTTTATTAATATGTAATATTTTAAGACCTAAATTGCTGTCAAAAGTAATTATTTGCAGTTGTCAAGTCCATTATTTGCAGATATATTTATGAACAACCTAGAGAATAAGATTTTTAACAGTAAAGCTTTATTATTAAAACATGTATTCTATTGGAAAAGGTACGTAGATGATGTGATCTGTATCTGGACTGGCACTCTAAGACAACTCCAAATGTTCCTTAATTTTTTAAACAAACTGCACAAAAACATTTGTAAATTTCTTAGATTTAACGTTGTCTATTGTAAACAGTAAAATAGAATTTAATATATTCCGAAAAGACACTTTTACAGACATAGTGACACACAACACATCTAACCATCCAATTTCACAAAAAGTTTCAGCTTTTCATTCAATGATTAACAGATTATTGTCTATCCCTTTATCTACCAAAAATTATAATAAGGAATTAAGTACAATTAAACAAATAGCCAAAAATAACGGTTATAATTCGAAATTAATTGATAATATTTTAAACAAAAAAATTAAGAAAAAATATTACGATTCTTATTTATATCCTCAACAAAAAAATAATATCGATAAAAAATGGAGAAAACTATTATTTTTTAATAATTTAATATCTAATGCAATTTCAAAAAACATACCTAACAATATTCTTCCCGCTTTCTATACCAACAATAAATTAAAAAATTACATCATAAACAATAAGGATAAAGAATGCTCTATTAAAAAATCGGGAATTTACAAATTAGAATGTAAAGATTGTACGGCTTTCTACATTGGCAAAACAACCCGAAATGTAGAAACAAGAATTAAGGAACATTTGAGATGTTTAAATAGTAATGGATATTCGGAATTTGCCAACCATTTAATTGAACAGAACCATACTTTTGACAGCAATTTAGGTCTTAAAATATTACATATTAATAAAAATGATAGACAATTAGATAGTTTGGAAGTTTTAGAAATAAGAAAAAATATCAACCTTAATAACAATATAATAAATAGCCAAATTCAATTCCCAAACAATCCGATTCTTAATATTTTTCCAATTTTAGACAAAAAAACCCAACACTCTCATTACCAAACACTTACCTATTCCGCCCCCCCTGCTCTTCCATTTACTCCGCCTACATTCCACTCGCCCCCCCCCCCCCTCCTTGTTAATTTTAAGTCTACATATGTTCTTTAATTTTAGTATACTGGTTATCCTCCTGAGGAAGGGAACTTTGTTTCCGTAACATGTAGAGCTGTGAATAAAAATATTTCAGTGGTGTTTACAAAGTTGTTTTTATTTTATTTAATTATTAAAAAAATTTTGTACCTTGAATTTCGAATTAACGGGATTACACATAAACCAATTTTTTTTTGGGTCCCTTGAATTACAAATTAACGAGGTTTTACTGTAAAAAAGATTGAATCTAAAAAAGGATTAACTATTTTCCAGGATGTTTGTAGAACTCCATAATCACATGTATTTTTTTAAACTGGCAATGGAAATGTTGTGCACTGCATGCTTGGTTTTTGGTGCAATTATAATAAAGATTAAAAAATCATTTTGTTTAGAATCACTTAAAATCGTGTTAAAAAATTATGAATTCCTGAAAATTCCCATTAAATAATGTTGTCTCTGTCATTTCATGCGTACAATTTATACACCGTACTACAGATATAAATACAAGTTATTGAATTAAATTATTAGATGGCTAATGCCCTCATAAGGCGAAGTGCATATCAAGAAAAAAGAAAGCAGGTATTTTGTTTTCGTATGTGCAAAAAAACTATAAGAATAAGTGGGCGTTACATAATCATAATTGTATTTTGTAATACAGCACAATGTATGCTGAGGTAACTTGATATAAAAGAGCTGACTCACCTATAACGTATTCCAATATGAGATTCCATCCTATAATGAAAGCGATAAATTCTCCAACACAGACATAACTGTAGATGTAAGCCGATCCCGCTTTCGGCACCCGAGCTCCAAACTCAGCGTAGCAGAGGCCTGAAAATCAAACTACAATCAGTACAACACAAATATTTATTAAATTAATAATATTTATCAAGAAGTGTATCGTTAGGATAATTTAACGAGGGCCTGGCTCGTGTTGAATTTGAACTATTTCTGTATAAAATATATTCCTTAAATCTGCAATAAATCTTATTCAAAATCTTCATCCAGCTCGTCTTTAAATAGTGAATCTATGGCCACCTCAATACACTTCCGTCCTTCTACGATACTAGCAAAGCGTATTGTAGCATCACGTGGCGTGTTGTAAATGTGCACAATTCATATCAAGTGTCGACACGTCACGTCGTGTCGCGTTTTGGTAGTATGTTTCAACCTTAATTATTATCTATTTGTTTAATTTTATATATGTAGGTACTTCACACCTCTAATTTTCTAATTTATATCACTGTAATTTTTAGTTATACAATGTTACTACTCTTTTTAAATATCTTGTTTATACTATTATTTAAAAGGTGCTCGTTATACCGGATATTGTAATAAATATATTTTTAACTCTTTTTTATTTATTTAACAGGATAATAGGTACATAATACTCTTATAATAAAACATTATTATAAATGAAGACTATGCCCATTATCCCAATTACAAGTGTCTTCGGCACGCTCTAGTAACATGTATTTTTGCATTTAAGTATATTTTACATGTACATTTATGTGTATTGTAAGTGTTTGAATGTAGTGCGATTAGTATTTAATAAATAATGGATCTATAGGTTCAGGTCATCGTTTAGAAAATGGATGTTGTGTATGAGTAAGTTTTTGAACGATGATAAGGTATCTGCAATCAATGTTAGGGACAGCACAGTACATATTATATGTGCGACACAACCTTGTGATGGGAGAAAAGTAACCAACATTATTATATATTAAAGAACAGAATAGAGCATTAAGGAACTGTGCACAATGTACACAAACAAGCGTACTAGCGGAGACAACGGCGTCGAACCTGCAAATATAGAAGCGATGGCGGCGATCAGGAACGATATGATGACAGCCGGGCCGGCGTGAAACTTGCTGACATTTCCTGCCAACACGTACACCCCCACCCCTAGAGTGCTGCCCACGCCCAGCGCGGTGAGGTCCACGGTGGTGAGACATCTCGCCAGACGTCCGTCCGTCAGCACGGTGGGAGAAATGGGCTTCTTGCGCGAGAAAGTGTGGTACGTGGTCTTGGCAAAGTTTCGCACACTCGCAACTGTAATATAAACGTAGAGAGTACATATTTCGAACTGAGAAGAATGTTCGCAACAAAACACAATGAGAGATAATTTATACCAAATAGCATCCATCTACCAGGAAACTATTAAATTATTAAAATGAGTCAACCCTCTGCAAGTCCATCTATTTGATACTCGAACATTTGGAATGGCACAGAATGACAATCTCAAAACTTTTAAAAAACTAACCCATAAAAACCAAATTTTTATTATACCCCCTTTCTCATTGAAACAAGTTTCGCGCCTACTACACGCGTCGGGCTCGAAAATTAAGCAATATAAAAATCGTTAAAATTTCGAAAAATCCAAAATCATACTATAATTATTTAAAAAATTTAAACGAAAATTTGTTAGATAATTTTTATCGTCGCCACGAGTCTACCTGCAAAGTTTCAGCTCGATTGGATCACGGGAAAAGGGTTAAAAATCGATCCAAAGCTTTTTTGGCAGACAAGCCGACAAGCAGACGCTACGAGTTACAAGAAAGGGAGTAAAAAGGACTCTATCGTAATAAAGAAAAATGTTAAAAAATATATTTAATGTAGCATCATTAATCATGTCTATTACTTTATATAAGAATACAAAGAACACAAATATCAACAATAACATTATACATACACATCTACTATTATATTAAATATGTTAAATTGTATCCGAATAGAACTTAATTAAAAAAAAATTATTCAAATTTTTTATAGCAACATTGTAAAACTTTGATAAAATATCAAAATATTAAAATTTTTGTACATCAACTTGATTGCAAAATCAACCATTCATGTGCAAGTAATAAATGTAATGATAAACGCTTATCGCTGAGAAGCATACTTTATAACATTGCCAGAGTTTCTATAAAATTTTGCACAGATAGTGGGTAAATAAACTTACATTTGAATGGATAAAGTAGATTCATGCTGAACAAATTTTATATTGCGTGCGTACGTAAACGCTTGCGTACGTAAATGCCGACAACTGAGTCAATTAACACCCAGCTGTAGTGTAGCTGGAGATTGATCGGGAGATAGAAATTATATTAATCAACCCACCACAACGCACAAAGCCGAGACTGAATTTATTTCTGTGATTGATCAAATCAAACATGTGATATGATGCTGCTAATCATAGACAGGGGGAGACATGCCCGAATTATTACTTTAAAAAAGAATAACTTCTCATATTATCTAGTATCGCTTATTTCAAGTTGTATGAAATATATGTTCTAGTTGTATAAAATATAAATTAATAAAAATAATTAGTTTTTTATTTAATGATGACAAAAAAAAAACTTGTGAAAAATTATGCACATTCTTAAATGGTTTATTTTTATAAATAAGTTATTATTTCATACCATGATTTCTTTGCATAGTAATAAATTCATTTCAATTAATTTTAGAAAATATTTTGCTACAAAAAATATGGATTATCTGAGACAATCCAACTTACTAACATATTTTGGAAAAGTTATTTTTTAAATAAAGATGACATGGAATATGAGCAATATCAAAATTATTACTATTTTCAAGCCAACTAACTCCTTGTAATATGAAATAGAACTAACTTGACTGCTCGGCCACTAAAGGCATGTTATTTGCTCAGCAGTAATAGTCATTAATAGTCAGCAAATGCACAGATTTTTGCTTTAAAAAGGCCTTTATAATGCCTTTAAAGAGGATAAATGTTGTATCAACAAATCCAAATAAAATGCAAGTCAGCATTGATTTAATAGAGCCCAGATCCGAGTGACAAGATTGGACTAAAACAAGGTTTATTAAACACAATTGCTACACATTGTTGGCACGGAGAGGCTGCCACATTTAATTGGGTGTTCATCTAATGAACGTCTAGTTTATTGGATGCTGTCGATGCGGGTGTGTGAGTCAATTGATTTTTAAGTGTCCTGTTAGACATACAGAATCATCAGTCTATAAGAGTCAGGTCAGACTGCGTGTGTACCAGTGGTGTGCAATAGATATAAACTTAGGTCATGTTATTTTTTTTTTTATTCGGTCATCCAACAGGGAGACATAATTGCTTGGTAAGACAAAATACAGAAAAAATAGTTAAATGTCTCCCACAATTAAAGGATGACACAGATAAGACATAATTATAGATAAGTCAATTTGATATGAGTGACAGATAAAACAATTTTACAGTTTCATTTAACCGATTGTTTCTAATTTAACTTTAACATAAACATAAAAGGGTTCGTAATGTATATAATGCACATGGTCAGGGAGGGGGATGAGTTTCTAATATCTACCTCACCATATGCAGTGATGTACAAGATATCCTATAGAAAGTATCTGGAATACAAAATGCAAGATACTTTAAAATTAAGTATTTCAAATACCAGATACAAAAAACTTTCTGGAATGGTATCTGAAATACTAGATACGAAATACGTATCTTCCAAATACTTTTTAAAGATAAAATCCTTTTGTAAGAAAACACATTTTATTAAATGTAAGTTTATTTTTTTACGTGAATTATTTACGAATAAATCGCGTTGATCGTGCAAATGTGACAAAATAAAATATTATATTTTTAAGGTTTTTACCAGTTCTTCAAACATTTTGTCGCTCATTTTTCTTCGATGAGGTCTCATTATAGGTACATGCGACAAAATAAAATATTATATTTTTAAGGTTTTAATTGAGACTTAAGTAAAACCAGTTCGTCAAACATTTTGTCGCTCATTTTTCTTCGATGAGGTCTCATTATAGGTACATGTGACAAAATAAAATCTTTTGTTTTTAAGTATTTAGTATTTACAAAATACTAAAATACCAAAAGAATGTATCTAAATACAAGATACGGTAGCCGGCAAACATCTTGAAATTTTACAGCGTTGGGGGGAAGTTTGCGCATGTACCATTCCACCAAAGAGACCCAAATTTTGTCTTCTGCGCATTC
>JADDOH010018850.1:0-23508 GCA_016648135.1 Agrypnia vestita
TTTTCTAAAATTGTATAAATGTGGTAGTCGATCATGGGTGGAATCGTAAACGTTATACTGTGTATAGTGATCACTTAAGCCAAGCCAATGACAGCTCATAAGCCCTTGTTCGTATACCTACTTTCCCATATAAATAGCTTCGTTTCTGTGAGACGTCTAAAAAATATCTTGAATAGAATTATTCCTGCCTGTTATATGGTAATGTTAGGTTAGGTGTGGAAGGTAAGTAAAGCAAGGAAGCAAATACATACAGTAGTGTAAGTGGCGAGCTTTCCGCTGGAAATTGCTAGGAACGTCTATCTGGGGCGAGCAAAGATGCCACCATATCGCGATAAATAGATTGCACAGGCAGGATAATGAATATGTTTATATTATTTATTGAATTGGCGTTAACTTTGTGGAATGACATTACAATTATATATAAATATATCTCTTCTCTAAGACCACTAATGAGTTTAGGAATACATTACATACATTACATAGGATTGGAGAAGAGCTGTTATCATGCCTCTATACAAAGGAAAAGGGTCGCGAATGGACTGCGCGAATTATCGGGCCATTAGCCTATTGAGCTCTGTTGGCAAACTGTATGCGAGAATTTTGATAGAAAGAGTGAGGTTGACAACGAAAGAAAAAGTGTGGGATGTACAAGGAGCCTTCATGAGTGGAAGAGGATGCATGGACCAGATTTTCTCACTGCGCCAGATGACCGAAAAGTTTTTGGCAAAGAACCAAAAACTTTTTTGTGCCTTTGTGGATCTCCAAAAAGCGTATGACAGAGTGATAAGACGAAAGTTATGGAAGGTTTTGTCTGAATATGGGGTGAAGAGTAAACTCATACAGGCAATTGCATCCCTGTACGAAGGAAGTAGTGCTTGCGTGAGAATTAATGGGACAGTCACATCATGGTTTGATATTACAAAAGGTGTCAAACAGGGATGCGTAATGTCACCATGGCTTTTCAACCTGTATATGGATAATTGTATGAAAGAACTGAAGGATCTAGAAGTTGGAGCGAAAATGGACGGACTCACCATATCCTGTCTGCTATACGCAGACGATGCAGTATTAGTGGCTAACAGTGAAGCTGATCTGCAGTGCTTGGTATCCAGGATGTCCGATGTATGCATGCAGAGTGAACTTTTGATGAATGTCAGCAAATCGAAAGTGATGGTATTCGAGAGAGACGAAAGAGTGACTAAGTGTGATGTAATTATAAACAACGAATGCTTAGAACAAGTGAACGAGTTTGTGTATTTGGGAAGTATGTTTAGTAGAGACGGCAAGGCTGAGAATGATATCGAAAGGAGAGTAACTGCGGGAAACAAAGTTAATGGTGCACTAAATGCAATTATGGCCAATAAGAATCTGTCAAAAGAAGCAAGACTAGCGGTACATAATGGCGTTCTAGTGCCAACCCTTATGTATGGAAGTGAAGCCTGGAATTGGCAAAAGAGGAATGAAAGTAGACTGAATGCGGTTGAAATGCGGTCACTAAGACGCTTGTGTGGAAAATCTTTGGTCGATAGAGTGAGGAATGAACAAATTAGAAGTGAATGCAATGCTGGCTGTAGTGTGGTAGATAGAATAAAGAAAGGAGTGCTGAGATGGTTTGGTCATGTGGAACGTATGAACGAGGAAAGGATGGTTAAGAAAATATATGAGGCGAATGTTGAAGGCAACAGGAATAGAGGGCGTCCGCGAAAGACCTGGCACGATCAGGTACTACAAGTATTTGAGGATGGCCCTGTTAAAAGCCGCAACAACCGTAGAACGTGTATGAGAAGATGTATGAATGTGGCCGAAGCAAAAGTGGTGTGCCAGGATAGAAGAGTGTGGCGTTCAATCCTCTCTGCCTACCCCTGCAGGGAAACGGCGTGATGGTTAGTTAGTTAGTTAGTTAGTTAGTTACATAGTTTCGACAACTGCAGATGTTGTCATCAACGGATTATATAAAACTGTTTTATATAATCACCCGTTGATGACAACATTTGCAGTTGTCGAAACTGGTCGTGCATTCCTAAACTCCATTAGTAGTCTTAGACAAGTGATATATTTATTTATAATGGATATGTTTATCATCAACATATATTATACATGTCTTATATGTAGACACGGAGCTATTTATATGGGAAAATAGGCATAGAAGTCTTTCGGCTGGCTCAAGTGATCACTTTACACAATGTAACGATATGTCGTAAACCCCATCTCCGACCTACCTTCCCATATCTAAAGCTTCGTCTCCACGTGACATCTATAATATATCTCGATTAAATGATGTTACCTCTGGGGATAAAACCCAGTATAGTATTTTTTTAAATTTTTAATCTACTCAAAATATTCTTTATATGCTTAATTGAATTAAAAATTTCTTCCGATAATTCGATTCGGTTAAATTTATACAGGGAGTCTCGTAGCTAGTCGCAAAAACTTTAAGGGAGCCTTTGTTATTCAATTTTGATAAGAAATATTTTTTTTATTTAATGAAACAAAAGGTACATTTTCCTTTGACTGTTTCTGCCCCATCAAAGATAAAAACTTGTGTTTGCGTTTCTTGAATACAAGTGCGTTTTTTAAATATGAGAGTTGTTAATATAATAGACAGTAAATTAATAAAGCAATAAGAATATACATTATATGTGGGATATAAAAGCAAAGCTAAAAAATTAGACATATTTGATAATATATCAAAATTTTAAGCCTTTGCTTTTAATAATTTGATGTATCTAAAATAATAAATAAATAATTTGATATATTTAAAAAATTTGAATGCAGTCGCCGAGGATTACTAATTTAATATGTTCTAAATTCTAGATTTTATGTATATATCTCATCCAAAATTAAGTTACCTATAAATTTATAGACTATGTATACTATAAAGTCTCTAATTCAGTACATTATAAATTAGTAATCCTCGATGACTAGATTTTTTTTTTTGAAAATTGCTGCTTTTATACCCCACACATATTTGTCATTTGAGTTACTTCAAGAAGAAATTAAACGATATTTATATTTTCTCGCATCAATTAATTTTTTTCTGCAGACAAGTATTTTTTTGACGTTTAATATCTGGGTTAGGATATTCTATATTATGACGTATCCATATTATAATTGCCTAAAAAACGCTGTACGCAACGCGAACGTTGCCGTTGCCAGTTTTAAAAAACAACCAATTCGTATGAAAAGCAGCATTCCATGGGCTGTAACCAATCGTGGACACAAAGGCCGCGAGTTAATGAGGTTACCAAAAGATGAATATTTAAAGAAAAAATACGCTTGTTTATATAGAGATGCGAACACGGAATACGTGTCACATCAATATTCTTACTATTTTCAAACTAAGCTAAACGCCTGAACTATACTAAAAATAGGGCTAACTTAATGGTCCGGAGTGAGGTTCGAACCCGCGACCTATGGATCACGAGGCGACAGTTCTAACCACAAGAGCAACAAGCTACTCAATTTATATTTAAATATACCTACAAAAATAAAAAATAAATTTTTGGACATTTTTTTTTGTTTCATTCCAAATAAAAGGGTAGGTGCTTTCCCTCCATTAATAACAGAATTATGTTATCTTCATCAAAATCGTTAGCACCCACCTTTTATTTGGAGAGTGAACCAAAGTATTCTGTTCCGAAAATATATTTTTTACTTTTTAGATCATTTAAATATAAGCGTGTTTTTTTAAATATATTTTTTTTTATGTAATATAATATCTCATTCATTAAATACGACATTTAAATAAGTCAAATGCACTGCTTGGTGTTATATTCTACGCATTAAAAATGTGAATGAAAGAAAGGATCTTGTAAATTCTTGTACTTTTTGCTAGTGTCTTATAAAATATGCAGGTTGTTTATGTTTATGGTAAAGCAAAAGTATCTTCTCTATTAGAGCTTTTTTAAGCTCACGGGTAATTGAAAAGTTTTCCAAGTCGGCGGACCGTTTGCTAGGAAGGAAGTGTTTACGATCGAGCGGAGGAGATAACCGTTTTGTGGCTGTCGGGGCAGTGCCTTATTTATACGGATTGATGATATCTCCACTCATAAGTAAGAAGCGTGCAGGAAACGTTCTCTGAGCTTATCCGGTTTTTAAATTAAACCCACGGAATGAAAACGCGCATTTCAATAAAGCTTGTATTTATTTAGGTAAACACTTTATTTATTTGTTTATTTCTATTTAATTTAATTATAATATTTTGGTTGGACTGTGCCTGTCTCACTAGAAATATCTGTGTTGAGACAGGCAAAGTTTACAATGGTATGTAGATACAAAACATAGTGTGTCGACATATAGTAAATAATTATTTGTATTGTATACATATATTAAAGAAACATAATAAAGTGATTAAAGTAACATAATATAAAATATATCATATATATGAATGAGGTTCCGGCACTAAACCGAGATGAGTGGAGGAAGATTCTTGGGGAGGCCAAGACCCACCGAGGGTTGTTGTACCAAGAGTAATGATGATGACGATATATGAGGTTGTACATCTCTTCAAACAGCGTCTTAATTTTGTTTTAAGTCTGAGATGGTTTTCTCTAGTTTCGCGGAAATATTTCATCATCGTATAGGGTAGTGTTCCCCAAAGTTGGGGCAGTTTGATTGTTTAAAAACCAACTGCCTAACATGATTTAATTTGTACAAAAAGAAGAATCGTTGGTATCTCAATTTGAAATAAGAGTTCATTTAGTCACTTTATTATTTCGAAATTCGAGATATTCCGTGATTTAATCGTGCTATTTCAAGATGAGTCTGTCAGTCAAACAAAATGTAATATAAAGAAGACATACATATGTAATATAAAGAAGAAAATACATAGTCTTTAATTTCTGTCGTAAATATTGCAAGACTAAAAACTTATGATGAAAGAAACGATGACATAATTATTTTTCGATATCAACGCACCAGCAATCGATAGCCACCTTTTGTATTATTATTAATATTTAAAGCATTAACTTTGTGGTTTAACATTATAACAGAGTGTTAGTTAACCCTAGAAAGCTAACCTCCGTCGAATCGACGGGCATCATAAAGAAAAATAGCGGTCTCTGTTTAACGGTGAATCCGAATGTTTTGTCTTAGCTAGCCAACTCAGTCACCAGGGAGGTCGCTGCAGTGGCACACGCATCGGGCAGATATGTGTTTCAGTTTTCGAGATACTTGACCTTTGCCCGTCGTTTCGACGGATGGTTAGCTTTACTGTCAGTTTTTTTGTTTGAATGTGCGTGAATATTTTTGACGTAAGGTGTGTTTATTATAGATTTTTACCATATCTTCATTAAATAATGATGTGATATCGAAGTTAGTAAACCAAGAGTATAGTTTCGAAGACCGAGATGATACGTCCACCAGTGAGATGGAAAACTTTGTACTGGAAGACGATGTCCAAAGTGACAAAAATTATGAGCCATCTAATTCCGAAGATAGTCAAATGAGTACACCTCGAGACTTATCCCTTACTGTGGAATAAGTAAAATAAGAAACTCCAGTACTTTTCCAGATTCCTCAGAGACCAACATCATTCAATTGCCTCAAGGGAACATACGAGGTAAAAACCGATTTTTTTAGTCTATCACCGGGCTAGAAATTAATTCCACGCAAAGAATTTATGAAAACTCTACACTTTCGACTTGTGGAGTCTTGAATAAAGGCAAGATTGGTAAAAAAAATAATGCCTACGCAAAAGTGAAAGATAAAATCAGGAGCGTTCTTTCAGCGCAACTATCCATTAGTCAAGACCAACAATCATCAGGCCAAGCTCTTTTCCAAGGATCGGAAAATGAAGAAGAGTTATCAACTTCTTCGAAATAATAAAATCATAAAAGAAAAACGTCCGGGAAGTGCGACTGCAAGAAAAAGCGTATGACTAAAATTATTTGTGCCAAATGTAAGGTAACGATATACGACGAACATCAGATTGATTTTTGTACCATATGCGCTAAATATAAATAAGTTTTATATTATAATTACTTTTTTGTATAATCTTAATTGCCATAAAATGCCAAAACATAGAACGTTATATTATTTTTTCTAGTTGATTTTGTATGTTAGAATTTATGTAAAAATATACTTTTTTTTTCAGATGTTTTAGAAATTTTACTGTAGTTCTTAAATAAATAAATAATGTTTAATTTATAACATGTATTTTATTGAAAAACCATTAAATTAATGGTATTGTAAAATATCACGTGCATAAAGTTGATATACTTGGCAAAAAAAGTACTTTTTCAAGTACCCGTCGTTTCGAAGGATGGTTAGCTTTAATGGGGTACGCCCGAACGTTAGCTTTCTAGGGTTAACTTAGTAAAAACCACTAGCAGATTTAAGTTCTACCGATTTCGAGACGTCTCTTCTCAGGACCAACACTGCACTACTATGTCCACAATATACACCACAACCATATTATTATTAAACTTTCACCAATACGTGTTAATTTTGTCGGAGACAAGCATGCACTAACTTGCCTACAGAATTACAGACACCACCAACAGTTTACAATCTACTAATAAATGTGCAGAATATTGTAAAATCCTCGATTACACGTTATTCTATCTGTTTATATAATCCGCTTCAAATACACATTTGCGCTGTTTTGTACCAACGTTTTTTTGTTTAAAATAAGACGTGAATTTGGAACACCATGCGGCGCAAGATAGTAAAAAGACGTCTCCATTAGGTGCATTCACAAGCTCTCTAGTGGTACCGCTTTGTTAGGTGCGTTCAGGCATATCGGCAGGCGTTAGTCACAGTTCAGACAACGATACTAAATTCCGATAACAATGTTTATTCGGTATAACAAACATACTCGCGAACCTTTTGTAGAATGTAAAGCACTTTTTCGTGGTACATTGAACTCATGAAGTCTATAGTGAAATACAGACGTAGATAAATTCGATACGACTCTACTTTCTTACCTTTAACTCAAATTATTAGTTAATTTTTGTCATATGGTGTGTAACTTTGTTCAAATATTATACTAATCTATGATATATCTATATATATCTATATATATATATATAAATTAGAGAGGGATACGATATAAATAAATGAAATGCAGAGACACACATAGGAAAATGGAATAAAAAAAGAATTAATAATTAAAATGGAACCATACAACTATCAAATATTGACGATTTATTAAGTTGCTGGGATAGTGAAATTGGCAACACGCTGTCCGCGTAAGACAGAGATCCGTGGTTCGAATCCAGGTTCCAGCAATTAGTTTTTCAGTTCAGTTCAGTTTTCTATTATTTGATATTTGTGTCTCTGCATTTCATTTTATCAACTCTTCAACGTCTCAATTGAATATTGAAAACTTCTTGATCTTTATATTTCGATTATCATTTATTTATTAACACTCAAGAGAGATTAAACAATGTTTTTGTTGAAATGTAAGGTGTGGGCCACACTTCGGGTGAAATATAAGTTTTAAGATCACGATGTCGATGATCCAAGATGTACTGTGTGAAAATATCAGTTTAGTTAAGGGAAAGTAAAATTTCATTGGTGGTGGTTTTGATGGTGATTTTTAAAGATGTACAGTGATACCAGTGACATATGTACGTATTTTATTCTCAAGACATAAGACTAAAATATAATTTTCACGAAAAATATACACTGATCTAATTTACAATAAAAGTATAAACATAAAACCCGCGTTTTATTGGTACATTTTGTGTCAATAAAAATATCGGAAATATTCATGCTAATACAAAAAACAAAATAAAAACACTGTAAAAGAAGGATGTATGAAATTACTCGCGGAGATTGCGACCAATAAATATATTGTAATTTTTCCATCACAAAATTGAAACTTTTTTCATTCTTTCGGTTATCATAAACCAAAATATTTCCAATCGGTATCTTATAAAGGAGTAATAACGAAGTACTTAGAAACTTAAAAATACAAAAAAAACGTTAAATGTTTAATTACACCATGTTTCCTATATACAACAATTCTTTCCATGTCCCTCCACTGTACCCAAATCCTGGAGTAGTAAGAGAAGCATAAATCAGCATGTGTGGATTACAAAGCCTAGGGGTAGAATTAAAATATTTATTATTTATTTGTAAATAATATATTTTATTAAAATCAAATGGTGTAATGTTGCAATTATGTAATTTTTTTATTGATATTCAAAGCAATGCAGATGAGTCGCCTAGAAAAGTTTACTGAAAAAAATATCGAAAAATTATTTGAGTATGATAAAGAGAATTTACTTTTGAATTTACATGGAAGCCTTACTGAAGGATTTTATACGAAAAGTCTAAATTCGAAAATAAATGATTGCCTAGGTAAAATGGTAACGAAGAATGTTTCTGGGTCGTCAATTCTCTGTATTAACTTTTCCCCCGGACTTGAACGTGGAAAAATCGGTGAAAAAAGTGAAAATCAATACACTTCCCAATCCTATCATCCAATCGCGCTAAAATTTTGCACATCGACCTGATGTTGGTGACTATGCATTCTTACATTTGAGGTCATACGTACACACACGCACACAAAAAAATGACATTTATTTCAGATGTTTGGGCAAGTCCCTACTTTCTGGTACAATACTAAAATTATCAAAATCATGGAGACTTAAGAAATTATCCCTTTTTTTTAAAAATGCTACAAATCAAAAGCTAGCTAATATTATAAAATGACAACCTATAAAATACAAAGGATTTATAATAAAAAATATGTATTTATGAGTAAATTATTTTCTAATAATTTTAATATTAAATGTGTCTTTTGTATTAAATCTAATTTATTAATTTTTAATTAAATGTGTATTACCATTTTATTTTAATTTACCCTAAATTACACGTTGTAATACACACACGTTGATCTATATTTATCACTGCTAAAATTTTGAGAGGAGCTTCTCTTCATACAATGCAATTAACAAATAACCTAAATACAGACCTTTGTCAATTTATTCGAGTAAAGCAGTAGGTTGCGTATTGGGGAGGATTTTTTCAGTCATTAGGGGAAACAAATTTAGTATCAGAAATGTGTTGTAGAATGTTGAGTTGTTCATATTCAGCGTTTTCTCAAAATTTAAGTTCTTTGGGATTCCAACAACTTCCAAAGTGTTTATTGTCAATCCTTTTTGAGGGACCAAGTGGAGTTATTTAAATTCATAACTATCGAAAGAATCCTTGGTATCTATTATGTGGTTGGAGAATTCCGAGAAGTTATTTAAGCAATGGTGATGTTCCTCTTGTATTGAGGTTTCTCGCGGTTTGCTTATGATTGGTGTCACAATGTCTGCAAGTTGTTTTGATCACTCTTTTCTGTATATCCACTTGAATATATTTATTGAACCAATCGATTACAGAATTTACGATTTTCTCCACCAGAATCATTCTCTATAAATATTTTAAAATTGGTTTTAATGTTTAAAGCGTAAATTTAATAATCAGGCAAAATATTAATTTTAAAAAAATGACAAGCTTTGTATAAAACACATTTAAGATTTTAAAGGTTTAAGGAAATATTAATCAGTTTTACAAATTAAATATGATGGTAGAAGATTAACAAACCATATCGCTGTAGGCATATGTGTGTAACATATTAAGTTTGCGTTGTAACGGTGCTAGAGATAGAAGGGACTCAGGATAGAAAATGTCAACATGACCTTTAAAGTAATCTGCTCCTCCGAAGCCTTCAAATTGTTACAGCTTCCCGTCATACGCCTTTGAGAAACGTTTCCGTCCTGCGACATTACAAGGGTTAATTAAAATTATTCAACCTTGGAACATCCGTATGTGATAAAATTGAGAGGATTGCTTATTTAAGTAGAAATATTGACATTAAATTTTATTAATGTGAATATTTAACTTCATGTACGTATATAGAAATCCTTTATATGAAAATATCCTACATTTGAGAGATACTTGCACAAAAAATAAGGTTGATTTTCATAGAAACCCTTTTTCGGTCAAGTTTTGCCGACCATAAATATGTTTTGAACATATTTTTTTAAGAACAAACCAAAAATTATTTTTAATACAAACAAAGAGATATACATTTTTAAAAATATTTGTGATTTAAAAAATTTAAATTAAATTAAGAGTCCGTAATGAATCTCAGTTAATAATGAAAATATTTATAATTGTATTTAATTAGAATAAACAGTAGTACGAGTATATCGACACCATACATTTCGCCATAAATGTAAACTAGCTATAACCCGTCAAAAATGACTTACTTTTATTGTATATATTTAAGCCTCTAATTAAGGTTGTAAGAACAGCGCTATCAAGAGTAGCGTAGCGTCTTGATAATGTTAGTGATGGACATTATTAAAAAGAGAATTATCTTTTTTTGTTTCTTTTATTACATATATATGCCATCTAGTAGCGTTTGTGACGGAATCGTTAGGTAGAGAATTATATATTTTGATAAATGATTAATACCAATTGCATATACAATATAGTAATAGATGCACTTATTATTTTTAATTTTAATTAAACTAAAATATAAAATAAATATATATATTAAACAAAATGGCTTCAGGCTATTTTATTAAAAAAGCTAAAAAAACGTATGCCAGGAATCAATATTTTCATTTTATTTAATAACAATTTTGAAATCATACCAATTTTGAAAACAGAATAAAATCAGCTATCTGGTATAAAGTTACGGACGGACATTCGAAATTATTATTATTGGGTAATCTCCACTAGGGCAACGAATTTTTCACAAAGTCGCCATATCTGTTTAATAATAATTTTAATAATAAAATAAAAATATTTTGTTGCCTTTTTATGATGTTCGTCCACTTTATAGCTTTGCAGTGCTGATGAAATGCGATCGCTTGGAAGTTGCGAAATGAGATGTTTTTACATCTTTATACATATGTAACCACCAAAGGATTTCAAAAAATATCCTTTCAATAAATTATCCGTTACACATCAACATGGTATATTTATGTTTTTTAAAATAATTTGAATCACTTATTTAAAAATTCCAAGAATCGGTTAGTTGTAGCAATTTGAAGCTATCGTGGTTGGTTAATTTTTAAATGAATTTCTTCATTCTTTTGCGTTTTTCCCAAAATCCCCTATTTTAGACTGGTGTATATAATATCTCTAAAACTATTTGGCCGATTTTGTTTAAATTTTGCACATATCTTACTTATAATAACACGATCTGCTTGTACCCGGCGTAACTGCTTAAGAATTTAGTTAAAAGTAAGTTTGTGGTTCCATTGTTCTGCAAAGACTCTTATGAAAACAATGTTTCCATTTAATATAGACTGGGATGGATAGGATGTCCAGGAGGTCCGCCGGGACCTAAAGAATAGGAATGCAAAATTTGGATCAGATCGGCAAACAGTGTAGATTTGTACAGAAAATATATCGGGTGACGGGGTGGGATAATAAGGGAAGAGGGAATAGTTGTCCGTTACGCCTTGAAAAATCTTGGATCATGGGGGAAAAAAAAAGGTCTTGAAAAATACGTAGATATGCGAAATTTGGGTCAGATCGGTCATACGGTGTAGATTTGTATAGAAAATATAAGAGGGGAGGAGGTGAAGTAAAGGAGTTGGGAAAAATATACTTTGGTTACGTGCCGGGTCCTAAATAATAAGTATGCAAAATTTGGGTCAGATCGGTCAAATGGTGTAGATTTGTACATTATATATTTTTTTTATTTTTTTTTATTTTTTTTATTTTTATTTATTAGAGACACTAACAGGATAATGGGTACATGACACTCAGATAATAAACATTATAGTGAAGACTATGCCCATTATCCCAAGTGTCTTCGGCACGCTCTAGTAACATGTATTTTTGTAATTAATTATATTTCACATGTACATTTATGTATATTATATATTTGTGTTTGAGTGTAGTGCGATTAGTATTTAATGGATCTATAGGTTCATGTCGTCGTTTAGAAAATGGATGTTGTGTATGAGTGAGTTTTTGAACGAAGATAACGTGTCTGCAAGAATATCAGCATCAATGTTTGTAGAGTAGCTTGTTGGTCTTGTGGTTAGGACACTCGCCTCGTGATCCAATGGTCGTGGGTTCGAATCTCAGCCCAAACTAGCAAGTTAGTCCTATTTTCATAGCACAAGCGTTTAGCTTAGTTTGAAAATAGTAAGAATATTGATGTGACACGTATTCCGTGTTCGCATCTCTATTTATTTAAAAAAAAAAAAAAATGTTAGGGTCAGCACAATACAAATTATATGTGCGACACAACCTTGTAATGGGAGAAAAGTAATTTAAAAGTAACGACATTATTAGTGTGCTGACTTATTCTGAAGAACTCCGGGTTTCTTATACGGGGTTTAACATGCAAATTTATATCAGATAGACAGAGAGAATCAATAGCTCCGCTGAGAATCTTGTGTAGCACAATGAGATCGGATATTTTTCGTCGGGACTCAAGTTTGTGCATCTTGAAAAAGGCAAGTCGATCTTCGTAGCTGTGAAGGTTATTGTGTTGACCAGCTTTGTATGACAAAATACGTAGAAACTTTTTCTGCACTCTCTCGATTCTCGTAATATGTGTTGTGTAATAAGGTGACCAAATAACTGACGAATATTCCAATATACTTCGTACTAGTGATGTATAGAGAATTTTTAGACTTTGAGGATTTTTAAAGTCTTGAGTAATTCTGGTGATAAATCCCAACATAGTATATGCCTTGTTTGTGATATTATCAAAGTGGTTTCTAAAAGTGAGTTTAGAATCTAGCATGACGCCCAGATCCCTTATTGAATCGACTTTAGCGAGTGGAACGTCACCCAGTTTATAAACAAATTCTATTTTTTTAATATTTTTAGTGAAACTAATACATGAACATTTCTTAGCATTAAGTGACATATTATTTGCTTTACATCAATTTGATAGTTCGTCCAGATCTCTTTGTAGGAGATAACTATCTTCCAGGCTACGAATGGTGGAATAAATTTTTAAATCATCGGCATATAATAGACACTTATTTCTTAATATATTTGGCAAGTCATTTATGAAGATAAGAAAGAACAAGGGACCAAGGTGAGAACCTTGAGGAACTCCTGAGGTGATAGAAAACGGAGATGAATCATATCCATTTACAGTCACCACTTGAGTTCGATGAGAAATGTAAGATTCTATCCATCTCAATAAGTTGCCGTGGATTCCTATAGCATGAAGTTTTTTCAAAAGTATACGATGCTTCACCTTGTCAAACGCCTTGCTGAAATCTGTATATATTACATCCACTTGAGCTCTCGAGTCAAACGATTTGCAAATCTGACTCACAAACTCAAGCAGGTTGGTAGTTGTGGATTTTTTTGGAACAAAGCCGTGTTGATTAATGCAAAGTGTCTGACGAAAGTGGGCGAATATGTATCTATAGCAAACAATCTCGAATATCTTTCCAGAACAAGATAGTTTACTTATAGGTCTATAGTTACTAATGTCACTTTTATTTCCTGTCTTAAATATTGGTGTGATGTGAGCTACCTTCCATAAGTCGGGAAACTTTCCTTCTTTTAAAGATTTGCTAAAAATGATATAGATAGGATCTAGAAGAAGGTGAGCACAATTTTTTATAAGAAGTGGAGGAATACCATCAGGTCCTGCGCCCTTGGCGGGATCCAATTCTTTCATAATTTTTAATATTTCATTTTTATGCAGTGGTATAAAGGAAAGTGAATCGAGAGAGTCATTAATGAGAGCAGATGAGTGATGTTGAGAAGCATTATCAAAAACTGAAGCAAAAAATTCTGAAAAGATATCAGAAATTTCTTGAACGCATGTAGCATATTTTTCTCTCAGAAACATTGTTTTAGGGATTGCATTAGTGAATTTCTTGGTTTTAGTATATTCCCATAATTTTTTAGTCCCGATATGTAATGATTCCTCTATAGAATTTATATATGAGTGATAGCAGGCACGAATACCATTCTTAATGCGAGATCTTAGCATAGAAAAGGTTTTGTAATCTCTAGAATTACCGTATTTTATGTATTTTTTCCTATATTTTTCTTTTTCGCGGAGCTGGTGTCTTAATGCACTGCTAAACCAACATGGGTATTTTGAATTCAAGATCTTTTTTTGTGGAGTGTATCGAGCTATTATCTCCCATAATGTATTATAAAATAAGTTGAGAGAATCGTTGCAGTTTAGTTGATTCATTTGAGACCAATCAATTTGAGCTAGGTCGTTAATACATTTGGCGTAATCAGTTTTACGGAAGTTGTATGCAGTATGGTTAGAATTATGTTGTAAAAAGTTTTCTCGGTTAATCGTTGTGTTTATTTGGACTGGGGGATGAAATTTGTCAACACTTACCAGAGCAGTACCTGAAGACACAAGTAGTGGAGTATCAGATAAAATTAAATCTAAAATTTTGGCATTACAATTGGTTATAGAGTTAAATTGTTGAAGATTGGTTGTTGATATGAACTCCATGAAGTCCTTGGCTCTGGAATTAGATAGACTGAGCGGAGTCAGTCCAGCTCCAGAAGTTGTTGCATTCCAAGTTATAGATGGCAAATTGAAATCGCCAAGTAGCATGTTACGTGTTCTTGTAGTGGTTTTGAGGAAATTAATTTGGCATTTAATAAGATACTCATTGAATACTGTATCTGAGATATTAGGCGGTATATACACAACTCCTATATTGATTGGTGTAATATTATTTTTTCCTTTGATTGAGATCCAGAGGTCCTCGAATTCCGTACAGAGATCGTTCCGCTGGTATGCTGAGAATGACTTCTTAGTTGCTAACAGAACTCCACCTCCGTCTTTCCTGTTGGCAAACTGAGAACTATCTCGATCACGTCTAAAAACTATATATCTGGCGTCGAATAATTCTTCACTATTCACCCTTGAAGTAAGCCATGTCTCCGTCAAGCAAATAATGTCATAATCACTATTTAGAATTTCTGTGTAACACTCATTAAGCTTAGTTCTCAGGCCACGAACATTGTGATAGTAGATAGAAAGAGCCATTATGAACTAACACAAACTTATTAATAAACTTACTGGACAGTCCTTTAATTTATTGAAAATTCTTTAATTTATTAAAGTTAATTTATTTCAGTTAAGTTAATTAAGTTAATTATTTATTAAAATTAATTTAATTTATTGAAAATTCTTTAATTTATAATCCTTTAATTTATTGAAAATATCAGGGGGATGGGAAGGGGTAAAAGTGGAGGAGTAAATGTCGTCCATGTTACTCGGCGTGTTCTAAAGAATAAGTTTCCAAATTTTAGTTCGATCGGTCGAATGGTACAGATTTGCATTGAAAATATATCTTTGGGACGAGAAGGGGTAAAAGAGGAGGGAAGAAATGTCGCTTATGCTACCCACATAGAACAAACCGTGTAGATGTGTATAAAGAACAGAGAGATTTTTTAAAAAATTTTTTGATGGAATGGGCCGTATGACATGATTTTTTTTTGCGAAAAAATGAACATTATTTTCAAACTGCTCTCAATTAAAAAAAAATTTTTTCGAAATGTTAGAGTAAAGACATTACATTATTTAATAAAAAAAAACTTTTTCATTTCATCCACCTGTGGAATAATTTGATAATGAAAAAAATGATCAATGTACTTCGTAAACAATGATAACAATACAGATTTTTTATGTGCAACTAGCTGTAACCTGTCAAAAATGACAGACAATTGGTTCGCATCTTTGCTAAGTCATTGATCATAATATTTAAAGTATCTTTTTCGCGGTCCACGGAGAGGCGGCGGGAGTAACATGTATCAAGCGGCCAGTTCGAGTTTGCTGGCCCAGGGTTCAAACCCCACTTCGGACCATTTAATTTCTAATTTAATTCGAACGAAATTACGGAAGTAACACGAAGTTGCGGACGGATAGACAGATGGACAGACAACGAAATTATAATGTTTGATAGTTATTTTTAAAAAAAGAATTTGAATGTATTCTGGGTGGTGAAATCCATTATTGATTTTAAGTAGATTAGAGTGATACATTGTTCGACGATAATTTATTTTTATGTAATATTATTATGTCAAACACAATTTATCATATTATTATTGTATGTCACATTTGTAAGCTTATTCTCAGATTCTATTTGTTTTGTAGCTATGACAAAATTGATATGTCAAATGACGAGAAATACTTGTTGAAGAGTTGGGCATCATCAGACTTGTCATCTACAGTTATCGACTCTTGACGACAGAGCCCAGTATGTGATTTTAGGAGAGTAATTTCATTTCACCGAGTAAAAGTCAAAGTCAAGTCCAAAGGTATAAAACATGTGGCCAAAACGCAAAAAATGTGGCAAAAAAATACATTTTTATTTTATGTGAAAATAATAAATTTAATAATTTTTTGATGTACATACTCGTACGTTCCGAGAAAACAAAACAATATAGTCATAAATTAAAAATTATACATTTCTTCGGAAAAAATTAATTATGATTTCTTAATGAGTGTACTTGACTTAATGAGGTATCGTGTACGAGAACTGTAAGTGATCAAAGTTATCTGTATCAAATTATTATTAACATAATGTTGAACTCTCCTGAGTTATTTATTGCAAATAATTACCTACAGAGTACCTGGGCGGTCGGTTTCAAGACAGAGCGAGTTATTTTATGTACGTACCCAGCGCACTTACTGTATTATGAATTCGCCTTTAAAAAGATCGTACCGCCTAAGCAATCAATACAGCTCTGTTGATATATTTATAAATAATCTTTTATATTTGTTGTTTTTATGTTGATATATTTATAAATAGTCTTTTATATTTGAAAACTTCACAAATATAAAAGACTAATCTAATCTACTTTTCTTCTATTTTATGGTTTTCCTACATATCTATTATATGTTGTATTTATTTTGAAAATATTTTTTCATTTATTTTCTTTTGTACTTATTACTTATTGCGTTTATATTCTTGATATTCTTTAATTTTTTGTAACTACCCGATGATATATACTTAGATGGTTATGCTATTTGAGCACTTTTTGTCTCATATTATGTAAAAGCACAATTCAGGGCGTGCATTATGCATTATTAATAAATAAATATATTTAATATAATAATTTTATTTCAATAATAGATATTTGATTGCTTGATACATCCACATAATACAAATAAATTAGGATAATATGTAACAAGCCTCTCAGCCACTACCTACCTCGCTAGAATATAGAAATATCGGTTCTGAAGTAGGTACCTTTTTTGTAATATTTTATCGCCTTCGATTGATATCTAATATTTATTTTGATAGAAAATACATACAGTAAAAATAAGAGAAAAAAATTAAAGAATCATGCGAGATGCAGGAAATAAAAGAAAACGATATGTAGTTTTATATTTCTCATCAAAACAGCGTCTCTCATTTTGATCTACAAAGCAATGGCAAGCTAAATTAAAAGTTAAAATAAAACACAAATCACTTTGTTTTCACCACTATATTAAATGTTAACTCTAGATGTTTCGAGAGAAATGTTCTATTTCTACAATCCTATTAGTTTGTGTACTAAAATAGAAATATTGATAAACCATGCAAGTGTGTTACGTTGAAGGGGATGGTAAAGAGAGGGATGGGGTGTCGGAGGTGTTAATTAGGGAATGTTATTGGAAGGGGATGGATTCTTAAGTGGAAATATACTCAATAGTGGGTTATGTACAAATTATTATTAATATTTTTTTATTTATAAAATCCTTGTACAATTTATTTTATACATGAAAATGTGGATCATAATAATGTATATCATTTATTTACAATATTACTTATCCAAATACACATATTTTAATTATGTTTTGTGGATTGCTACTACTCAACTAGGCGTAGCCTATGCTAGAGTATCTAGTTATATATGTGTTCTTCGTTATAGTTTGTTATAGTTTGTCAACATAATGTAGGAAAAGTTATATAATGTTCGTGAAACAAAGTGTGTAATATATGTAGAAAGAATATAAATCTAGTAATAGAAACAGAGTAAGAAGAAGTATGGAAGTGGTGTTAACTTTGGGTTGTTCCGGAAATTTATTATGTATTTGATGTAGAAAGGAAGTATATATTTATCTTTGTTATTTACATTATAATTTTTTTATTGTACAGTTAATTTTTAACTTATTTTTCTCGGCTTGTCAGTGATAGTGGTTAGTGACAGTGACAGGCTCTCAGCTCGCCCAGCACCTCTGGGGTGACTCGGTGGTTTCTTAAATGTCCCCCAGTCGATAGGCATGCCTCCACGATGTATTCAGCCGTTTGAGGGAATCTCCATTCACGCGAAAGTGAATGCCTTAATCCTATTTGTGCAATTTAATTAGCCTTAAAGACACCTTAGAGATACTAATTTGTTCAATCATATTTAACTCTCTCTTTCATTCATTTACTTATCCCACATAGTACCTACATACATTTTATTGTGAAGTGGCAATTTAGAAATTATTTCTGTGATATTTAGAACAAATAATAAATTAATTATAACGATAGACAGAAAAAAAATTCTGTGTAAAAATATTGTTTCCTGCTATGTATCTTTTTATTTATACTATTTTAATTTAATTATTTTATTTGTTTTAGTAAATATAAGGGGTATACAAGCAAAGGAAGCAATATTAAAAAAATCATAATAATTTCTGAATGCAGTCGCCGCTGTTTAGTTATTTAGAATTTCAAAATTTCAGAGTCAAGTTTCCAAATCATTATTAAAAGCGAAGGTAACAATATCCACCTCAAGTATTCAACCTTCATGGAGGTGTCATGTGACAGTGAATGCTTCATACTAAAGTGAGCGTTGACGTCAATTTCAGACTAAAACATAATAGCAAAGCCAGCAATGTTCAATTATGTAAATAGAAAAAGCAACAATGTCTAATATTTGGTAAAAACCCATTAATATTCACGTAAAAAAGTTAAATATTTATTTATTACACGTATATTAAAAACAAACTGAGGTGGTTATAGTTTTTAAAAACCAATTCCCAGTAAGATGTGGGTTTCATAGATTCCAGAAAAACTACTTTGAGTAGTGACTTTGTATTAATCGGTGGGAATTGCTGCCTTTGCATTTATACCCTTTATATATTTTAATGAATATTTCTACAATAGATGGAAGCCAATTGAATCAATTTTAAAAAATCTAAGCAGGTACCGAAAAAGTTTGTAAAAGCTCCATGCTCCAGACACCGATAATTTTACAATTATATTTACGATTACAAACATCTATTAAATTTTCAATTTCTTTTTCATTTGAGAGAGTTCTTTTTTTTAATTTCATCAATAAATAATATCGTAAATGATTGCTGGAATTTATGCATATTTATGAATATTTTCAAACGTTTAAGTCGAAGCAAATTATATAGCAGGAATTACACGCCCACGATCATGGGGTGCTGATAGATTTAATTTATACGTTAATTAACGTTATTTAATTACATATGCTTTCACGAAGATATTGAATATAAACACACGGATTTAATAGTTGCTTCCGGCAAATATCGCAGTTAATGTAGTTTGCTTTAATTTATTTAATTCCTATTATTAATTTCCCTAATAAAATAAGTTTCTTGAAGTGATAAAAACTTTTAATTCATATTTGCAAGAAAAGTTTTCATAAAAATATTTAAATACTAGTATCTACAGCATTCAAAATTAATTAAACTTCAACTATGGAACATAAAGTATCAGAAGATTCACATTCAGAATTCGGACCATCGTTTATGTTAAATTATTTCGGTATTCTACTTAGTTTTCAATTTTCAATTCAATTCAATTCAATTTTTATTTATTACATAATATGTATATTACAAACTTTATGTTCAATGCATTCATATTATGAATTTATATCAAAAATATACATAAACACATATACATACACATCCATATACACATAAATATACATACATACACATATACATATACATACAAATATACACACACATATACATATTGTGTATTAAAATAATAATTTATTATTAAACAATTAAAAGTGACCTGTACAATCTGGTCAAAGGTGTAGGAGAATCCTGCTTCGGAAAACCCCCTCAGACACATGGAATATATCAATATCCAAAGCGATCTTGTTCAGCATAGCTGTAGCTTTTCCAACAGGCATAACCATCGGCAGGTTGGTCCTGTATATTGGAATGTGAAACAATCTATGTTGACGATGTCAAAGGTAATTATCAGGAACATACAAACCAATGTTCTGCATAATTTCAGTATTGTCGATCATACCGCGCAACAATCGATAAAAATGTGTAATCAAATACACATTCCTTCTAGTCTCTAAACTATTGTAGCCAAGCATAACCTGGAGAAACTCGGTTGGGTAAAGCCAAGGATAATGCCCGTACTCTCTCATGTAGAGATATATCAGAAACTTCTTTTGGACTTTCTCCACCATAAGAGAGTACTTGCTCTCATGTGGCCTCCAGATCATCGAGCCATTCTCGAGTCTACTCCGCACCAAGGAGCTGTAAAGAGTTCTCAGTACGCGGGTATTCTCGAAAACCCTGGCAATACGCAGAACAAATCCTAACATTCTCAGAGCATTACCACTGATCGTCTCTTTATCGTGAAATGTCACGTTGCTTACAAATCTAACACCTAGATCTTTAACATTCGATGTTCTTGTCAGATTTTGGTCGTTTATTGTGTAGCGAAAAAGTTTTTTGGGCCCTAGTGAAGGATGTAACCGAACTAATAAACTTTTGTTTAATGTTTCCAAGTAAACATTAAACAAAAGTTTATTTCGTCTTCTTCATTCACATATATTTTATATATCTTTTTGGAGAAGATGAAAATTGTCCAAAGTTGACACCTTTGAAAAAAGCTTTAAGTCATCCGCAAATAACAGAAAACGCGAGTTTAAAATTACATTTTTTATATTATTGATAAAATTCAGCGAGTGCATGCTAAAATATTTTGGGAGAAGGGTGAATAAAATGACATTTGGTCAGGATTTTAAAAATAAAAGTTATACGATAATGTTTAAAAAAATATATTGAATTACAAAAGAAACATTAAATATTTAATATTTGACTACAATTTAACATAGAGAAGATTAATATAAAAAGCGAGATCGCATCACAGATACCGTTTTGTGTTCAGCAATTTGAGTTTTTTTTACTTTTATTTAGAATTATATTGATGCCCACATATAAATTTTCTAGACTACATATGTGGGGTATAAAAGCACAGGCAGCAATATTAAAAAAAAATTAATGCAGTTATCAAGGATTTATAATTTCTAGTTTACTGAATTCAAGATTTTATAGGAAACATAATTTTGGAAGAGCCTGCACATTTACAGGAAACTTATTTTTGGAAGAGATAGATACATTAAATCTAAAATTCAGTACATTTAAAATAAGTAATCCTCGGTGACTGCATTCAAAATATTTTTATTTTTTTTGATATTGCTGCCTTTGCTTTTGTATACTCCTTTTATATATTATGTTTTTTCGTTTTTTGATAAAAATTTTCACCTACCGTTACACTTGATTACCGGATCTATTTTCATTAGTATGCGTTATCATAATAGTCTGGTATTAATCTCAATTATTGTTCACTTTGCCAAATATGACGTAATGAGTATTTCACATAAAATAACAACTTGTAATGTTATGTAAACAGTTAGTTTCACATGCATGTACTATTTTTTCATTGGCAGTGACTTAGCATTAAATGAGAGCCAATATTTCTATTAAATTAAGCTACGCGATATAAATATTGACAATTAACGGATGTCGTGACATTTCTTCCAGTGTATCTATGACTTTATTCATTTGTGTATCTACGACTTTATTCATAGATACACAAATAAGTTCGTCTCATTTTTCACATTTTCGCTCAATATAACAATCGTGTTACCCTGGGAATACGAAAAGGGGGACTGCTATTCTTTTACATAATGCCCTAAAAGATGGAAATATGAAATAGGGTAGTGACATGAGCGTTCTATATATTTCTAATTTGGATTAATTTACACTCTTACGACCGTACTAGTAAAATATATATGTAATACATTGTGACATTAAGTTTTTTTTACCCGAACCGTAATTAATTGATAATTAATAGAAC
Source organism: Agrypnia vestita (assembly GCA_016648135.1). Lineage (NCBI taxonomy): Eukaryota > Metazoa > Arthropoda > Insecta > Trichoptera > Phryganeidae > Agrypnia > Agrypnia vestita. The sequence goes on from JADDOH010018850.1 coordinate 22,035, forward strand.
TAGATTATGAGCGAATATACCCCGATGTTGCAATGCAAGTACTTTTATTTTTGAAATGGTATACTCCGCTCACCGCGTCTAGCGCATGTTATCTGTGGTCGAGGGACACGTCACTACGAACCCGCCGCATTCTCGATTCTACCAGCATGTAGCGAGCACCGCGAAAGAGCTTCCATTTTTGGTAAGAAACGCAAATGATAGTTTTGATTGACCTGATATAACACAAACCGTCTTTTTATTGTTATATTTGTAATAGGACTAATAATTTTTATTATTAATTCAAAATAGGAGCTTTTCCGCGTTACGTAGTACGTGGGAGCTGATTGAACCCCAAGCAGAAATGGCCGGCTGCTGGAGTTCAAATCAGCACACGGAAAGGAGAATTTCCGGAATCACAGCTTGAAGCGGTCGCAACGGGCCTCAGCGGTGCGGCTGGTTCGACCTAGGAGATGGATGCTGCGACATGATGCACGGAAGCGTCATCAAGCCTTCCAAGATGTCGGCAGGGTCCGCCGGAAGCGTCGCAGAAGATAACCCTTCGTACGGTATATGGTCAATTTAATACGCGGGAGCGTCGTCTTCATCGTCTTTGGGGTTGAATTCGCTAGCAACAAAGTTTCTAAAATATGTGTGGGACTTTTCCAAGGACATTTAAAATGATTTAATCATGGCGGTTCCGTAATTGGTGCATTGAACATTTTACCATATGGTATTGCATAACGTCGATGTAACATCCATCCCAAAATTTTGACATAATCTTAATATTATAATGTTGTAAGTTGTTTATTAATTTGTGTAAATTTGAATTGGTAAGGGGCGTATATTAAATTCATTCCATGGGAAAGTTACCATACAAAAAAATAAATTCTCCAAAGTAAACATTTAATGTTACAATTCAGTCGTCGCATCGTGGAATAAGTTTGGTATGCGCGCTCTGAAGGTAAATTGCATAAGCAAAATTAAAACATATCGGGTAGATCTTAAGAATGTTTGTTTATTTAATGAATAAATGGGATTGTGGTACTCGAGCTGAGATTTAGTTTCTATTTCTAACTTAAGATCGTCTTAAGATTACAGGGATGTTTTGTATGTAAACAGAAGTTCCAGGTCCACTACCCAAAAAGGACCCCTTAGAGCCATGTGTAACCACTGAGCAGCCGGTGATAACGAAGACCTCGTTATACTTACGGCCATACTAGTAAAATATATATGTAATACATATTCTAAACCTTTACATAAAGCTTTGTTTTATATAAGAAAAGTTTTCTACGTTCCTTGTGTGCAATTGTGTAAAGGTATATTTTTCCCTTTTTATTTTTCATCCAGCCTGAATGAACACATTCCCGCGCCCATTCACGCAGTCAACACGTTTGTGCGGTGTCGTACTCACCGACCTAAACGCTGCTCATTTAGTCGGTACGCCTCCTGCGAGCTTTTCACGCTGGGGCTGTTAGACCGAAGGCTTCAATAATTA